>JAQZBX010098918.1:0-11539 GCA_029593785.1 Cabassous unicinctus
TCCATTACATACTACACTCAAAGATGTATAGCAGTCAAAGACAAGAAAGAAAAGAATATCCTCAACAAAATACTAGCAAACCAAATCTAGCATCATATTAAAAGGATTATACTTCATGGCCAAGTGGGATTTATCCTAGGAGTGCAAGGGTGAGTTCAACATAAGAAAGCAAATCAAAGTAATGCACACATTAATAGAATGCAGGGGAAAAAACATGAATATTTTAGTTTATGCAGAAAAAGTATTTCACAAATTCCAACACCTTTTCCTGATTAAAAATAAATTAGGGATAGAAGAGAACTTCCTTAACATAATAAAGGACTTATATGAAAAACCCATAGATAGCCTCATACTCCATTGTGAAAGACTGAAATCTTTTCCCCTAATATCAGGAACACTTACACAGATGCTAACTTTCACTATTTCTATTCAACCTTGTACTGAAAGTTCTAGCCAGAGTACTTGGGCAAGTAAAATAAATAAAACGCATCCACATTGGAACAGGAGAGGTAAACTTTTCTCTCTTTGCAGATGACATTATCTGTAATGTGAGAAATTTTAATGACTCAACAAACTGTTAGAGTTAGTAAACAAATTCATCAAAGTTTCATGATATAGAGCAACACTCAAAGTTCAGTTTTATGTCTATATATAAGAAACAACCAATATAAAAAGTGTATTAAGAAAGTAATACTATTTCTAATAACATCTAAAAAATAATTTATGCAATCAAGGAGGTGCAAGTCTAGTATACTGAAAACTACAAAATATTGTTGGAGTAACATAAAAAGTCCTAAATAAATGGAAAGACCTGCTGTGTTCATGGATTGGAAGTCTTAATACAGTTAAGATGGCAATACTCCCTAAAGAGATCTACAGATTCACTGCCATCCCTATTAAACCTTAATGATTTTTGTGCAGAAATGGAAAAACCAATACTCAGTTCAAATGGATATTGTAAAGCAATCTTGAAAACAAACAAAGTTGAAGGACTCACACTTCCAAATTTCAGCTCTTAGTAATCAAAGCCATAGTAATCAAAGCAGTGTGGTGCTGATATAAGAATAAACATACAAATTAATAGAATAGAATTGAGTGTACAGATATAATCCATACATCTATGGTTTATTAATTTTTGACAAGAATGCCAAGACCATTCAAAGGGTTAAAGAACAATTTCTTCAAGAAATGATGGTAGGAGAACTGAATATCCACATATTAACGAATGAAGTTAGAACTTTACCTCACACCATATGCAAACTTTAATGCTGAATGGATCAGAGACCTAAATTTAAGAGTTACAATTATAAAACTCTTAGAAGAAGACATAGGCGTAAATCTGTATGATCTAATATTTTGCAATGGTTTTTTAAATATGAGACCAAATGCACACACACACACACAAAATAAAAATAAATAAATTGCACTTCAGCAAAATGAAAAAAAAAAACCTTTTGTGCATTAAAGAACACTAACAAGAGAGTGGAAAGATAACTTACATAATGGGAGAAAATATTGGCAAATCTTATATCTGATAAAGATCTAATACTCAGAATACATAAAGAACATTTACATCTCAACAACAAAAGGACAAAGAGGCCAATTTAAAAAATGGGCAAAGAACTTTATTAGACATTTCCCCAAAGATACACAAATGGAAAAAAAGCACGTGAAAAGATGCTCAACAGTATTATATATTGGGGAAATGCTAATCAGAACCACAAAGAGGTAACAGTTTATACCCACTAGAATGTCCATTATTGAAAACGTAAAATAAAACAGAATATAGGAAGTATTGGTGAGGGTGTAGATAAATTGGAACCTATATTCCTAATAGGAATATAAAATTATACAGCCATTGTGTAAGACAGTTCAGCAGTTCCTCAATAAGTTAATTTACCATATGTTCCAGTGATTCCACTGCTAAGTGTATAGCTAAAAGTATTGTAAACAAGTGTTCCAACAAAAACTTGTACATGAATTTTCATAGCAGCTGTATTTTCTCAAATGACAAAAGGTGGAAACAACCTAACCATGGAGAAACAGTTGGAAAAACAAAACGTATATATCCACACAATGGGATATTATTTGATTATGAAAGGAAAGAAGTACGGTGCATGCTACAACATGGACGAACCTCGAAAACATTGTGTTAAGCAGGAAAGAAACACACAAAAAAACTACATATTTTATAATTCCATTTATATAAAATATTCATAGTAGGCAAATCCATAGAAACAGAAAACAGATTAGTGGTTGTCAGGGTTTGTGAAGTATGGGGAGCAGACAGAAACTGATTAATGGTCATGTGTTTCCATTTGAGCTGACGGAAAATTCTGTAACTATGTAGTGGTGATGGCTGCAAGATATTGTAAATGTGCTTCATGCCACTGCTATGCAAGCTTTAAAATGTTTAAAAAGGTAAATGTTATGTTACATGAATTTTAACACAATAAAAAACTAATTGTATTTATAAAACTGTTAGTTTTTCACTGTGGTGTATGCCAATAATAAAATGATTACATTTTTTAAAATGTCTATAGCAGTATGTGACAAAATTAGTATCATAAGCAAATTTTTCAGACTCTATCCTGCTACATGATAAATCTTGTATAGACAGCCCCTATTAGTATGCTCTGTAAACAATGTTTGGCATATAAAAACCTAAAACAATGCTTTATTTCTTTAAAAAATGCATTTACATTTTGTATAATTTTATGCCTACATTACAATGAAATTTTAATTATCCATAAGAGAGTGAAATTGTAGGAATCCAGCCTGTCTGCCACCACTGACTTGGAGATTTGTAATATTTACAGGGCTTCAGTATCCCATGACTGCTTATTTCATGCATGCTCTGACTTCATCGATGTCATCAAAAGGAGATGATGCTACTAGCACATCATCAGTAAGCTACATTCTTGTGTTTGTTTGTTTTTCATGGTATTGAAGATAAACTAAGGTAATTTTCTGATAATTTTAATTAAGATTGATGAATTCCAATCTATTTGAAACATCTGATTTGCTGTTCTTATGGTCTTTGGAATTTTAGAAGATTGTCTACATTCAGGGGTACAGTTTATGTCTCTATAATTACATAAAATTTAGATTCAAAGAAGCTGCATATCTTTCATTTTCATCTTTCTTTCCCAAAATGGCATGGAACTTGGGGTAGATGGCTTACATTTTGAAGAGTGAGTTTTACTAGAAATGTATAGTGAAACACTGTGGCTATGAGGAACCTATTCCTTTACTGGAAATGTTACTTTTTATACTAAAAATATAGAAATCTTGGGTGTAGTACACTGGGCAGCTCAAGACCTTCGGTATTTCTAGAAATACAAAGTCAGATCAGATCACCACAAAAGTTTCTTTCTCCTCAAAAATTCTACTATTACCTCATAAGTGACCTTATGATTTCCATCTCCTGGTGACATTTATAAATTTTTTGTAAATTATCAACTATGAGCCAACAAAATTTCTACGCTTCACAGAAGGGACTCACAGATGTTGGTTTAGCCCTTCTTTTTATTCTATGCCCTTACAGTCCATCTGTGATGACTGCATATGGAGTAATCACTTTGGTCCTTTCATGACTCAGTTGCCCATCAATCACCATCACAATTACCCTAGTCTCTACCACATTCATATTGTGAAACCACCCACTTTCTGACAGTTCTCCCTTGCCTTTCCAGTTTGCAGGGGGTTGGAATATATCTCCTGGGTACTTTCTCCCAGGATATAAGTTACTCTGGCCTGTGACATGCAACTTTGGCATTATCTCAGCATTCTGGTGCAGTAAAGTCCACACTTGTAGAGTAATTCCATGTTTGAATTTTGTCAAGCACTTGAAGTTCCCTAAGCCACATTTCTATGTGTGCAAAATGGAGATCTTATATGTATTTTATATGAGTAATTAACTTTATTTTGTTTGCTTGGCTTCTGGTCATAGAGGTAGGTAAGTTCCACTCCCTGAGATTTTAAGAGGGATGACCGTGGAGTTTATAGTTCCTCTGTGCCCCAAACTTGGATGAACTATAATTATAATAAATATATTTTTCTTTGGAAAATACAAAGAATAAATTAATGTTTTGGATAGAAGGACCCCAAAGGCCTTTGTTTTTTCAAGTACACCTAAAGAAGACTGAGTTTGTATTTCCCATAGATGCTTCTCTTGCTTCATACAACTGTCTCTGCTGGGTCATACTTTGTTACATTCCACTGTTCTTATTGCAATTCTTGAGAAGGAAGTTCCAATAAGAAATTTTATAATTTTCTTCCAAATGAAGGGCCATGTTTAGTTAGAGAAAAGATTGATGGCATTTTTTAAACGATTTCCTATTCATTGTATGTCTTATTAAAATACAACTTGTCTAATCCTTTTGAAAAATAATGATGCAGGACTTTCCAATAAAATATCTGTTAGTGTTAACTGAATTTACAAGATTGTTTCCTGCCATTTTTGGTCCAAAGTCAAGCTACCCAACTTAAATTTTCCCTGAGAATCTTAGTTGCATATTTACATTTTTCAGTAAACATTTTTAAAGTTCAATTTATTTAATTTTTATATTTTATTTTTTTTATTAGAGAAATTGTGAGCTTACAAAAAATCATACATAATGTAGAGAATTACCATACATAACCCCTCCACCATTTGTAAATATTTTGATGAATTAGTTAAATGACTGAAAACCCTCCCTGGCTTTACAGTATGAGAATTCATCATCTATCACTTCTACTCTGTCAGTGCTCATGAAAAATGATTTTGAGTAAAAATTTTCAATATACACTGATTTTCAAAATTGATGCAAATGTTGCCACCACACATTTGGAATCTAAACCGGGAATTTTTGTACTAAGAAACCCCTGTTGCATCTACTGTGGTCATAGATTTCTAGACATAGGGGGAAGTGTATGTTCCACTACTTAATTACAGAAGAGGGATGAATGTGATCACACAGTACTGTCAATGTGATTCAGAGTGCACTTGCAAGCTATTGGTAAAGGAACAGATATGGCATCTGGAACCAGTGCTTGGGAAATATAAATAAATAAATAAATAAATAAATAAATAAATAAAATAACCACAGGAAATTGTGTGGGTCACTTCTGCATGCCTTAGGTAGTTTCAATAATCCATGCCTGACAATTGTAGTGCAAAGTTTAGTTGGATGTCCTTTAACTAATCTCCCATTTTACTCTAGTCCTGCCTGGACCATGACCACATGCCATTCCAATGACCTGCTTCATAATGGGTTCTTTCAGTGAATACTGATTAAGGGTCTGCTGTGTATTGGACACTGTGCTAAGAATGGGAACCCAGAAGCAAACAAAACAGACAGAAAGCCATGACTCCATGGAACTTATACACTGGTTGGGTGAAACAGGTAAGAAACATGATAAATGAGAATAGTATATTTGTTAAATGGTGATAAGTTCTGTAAAAACATGCAGGAAAAGGAAAGAATGGAGCTGGGAAAGTTTTCAATATTAAATAACACAGTAAAGGAAGACCTCCATGCATAGATTTTTGGAAAAAACAAAAACAAAAAACAGTCTGGCAGAGGTGAGGAAGTGTGTCATACAGATATCTTGGAGAAAATCACTGCAAATATTGGAAATAGCACATGCAATTGCTTGTAGCATGACAGTAATGGTGTTCATCAGCTGTAATATAATCATATTATGCTAGGAGGTAACTCCTTTGTTGCTATGTTTTGAATAAAATAACAGGGACAAGGGGGAAGCAGGGAGATAATTAAGATACTAGATCAATAATTCAGGTGGTAAATGAAGGTGGTATCAGTAGAGGTATAGAAAAGTGTTCAAAATCTGGAGATATTGAAGGATAAAGCAAAATTTTACTAATGGTTGTGAGATGAATAATAAAGAGAAATGTCAAAGGGAACTCCAGATGGCCAGTAACAGGTAACAGAGAGGGAAAAACACAATTTTAATCCCTGCTCAGTGGTTCATCACATAAAATACTACCCTCTACTAAGCTAAATCCTTATCATTAAACATTTAGATAAAGTCCATACGTTGGTACTACAAGTAATAAAGTAATATTTCAATAAAATTGTCAGTGCCAAGAACTTTTTGTGAATGTCCTTTTATTCTTCTCTGGACTATTCACATTTCCGGGTCTTTCAACATGCATTGCAAATTGACCTTGAAACAAAGGAAGCACCTTTCACAGCAAGTGTTGGGTTGGGTGGAAGTGTTCAACAGCAATAGATGTACCATATTTCTTTATGTTTGCTGAGTGATGTAATCATTTCTCCTATTCTCTGCTCTCCTCTCCCACAGGTACTCATTTTGCTCCATCCTCAGCTGTGTATTATAAAAGGAATAGCCAGTGCAAGTTCTCCAGAAGTCTTCATAGTCCTGGGCTTCTCTGCATGACCATCACTAGAACCCATCCTCTTTGTAGCTGTCTCAATATTTTATGTGGTGTCTGTTGTGGGAAATGGCATCATCATTCTGTGTCCCACATGGATGTATACCTCCACACTCCTATGTACTTCTTTCTTACTAACCTCTCCTTCTTGGACATTAGTTTCACCACAAGCATTGTCGCTCAACTTCTGGTCAACCTCTGGGGACCAGAGAAAACCATAAGGTATGAAGGATTTGTGGTCCAGTTCTATATCTCCCATTGGCTGGGCACCACCAAGTGTGTCCTCCTGACCATCATGTCCTATGACCGTTATACTGCCATCTGCAGACCACTGCACTACACTGTCATCATGAACCCACAGCTTTGCCTTTGCCTGGCTTTTGCCTCCTGGATCGGGGGTCTGGCCACTAGCATGGTGGGCTCCACACTTACCATGCTGCTACCCCTGTGTGGGAACAAATGCATCAACCACTTCTTTTGTGAGATGCCCCTCATTATGCAGCTGGCTTGTGTGGACACCAGCCTCAATGAGGTGGAGATGTACCTGGCAAGCTTTATCTTTGTTGTCTTTCCTCTGGTTCTCATCTTAGTATCATATGGCCATATTTCCCAGGCTGTGTTGAAGATCAGGTCAGCAGAAGGGTGGAGAAAGGCATTCAACACCTGCTCTTCCCATTTGGCAGTCGTTTCCCTCTTTTATGGGAACATCATCTTCATGTACCTCCAGCCAGCCAAGAGCAATTCTCATGAGCAGGGCAAGTTTATAGCCCTCTTCTACACTGTAGTCACCCCGATGTTGAATCCACTGATTTACACCCTGAAAAACAAGGATGTGAAGAGAGCACTCAGGCACAATTCATTAGAAAACTGCTGAGCCTTTGCAAGGGTGTGCTTGGACTGCAGTCTTATAATGAGGAAGAATAAGTTTAAAGGTATCAAAATTGATTTCTGAGTGCAGGATATTTGGGATATCATTCTGTTTTGATTATTGGTTGACTTCAGAAGAGGTGGCAATGTAAAATGGGATGTGATCACACACTGTTTTCAGACCAATAAGAGGAGAAACATGTTCAGTTTTTAAATTTTGTTAATTGTTTAAAATAGTGTCTGCGGTTTAGGGTACCTACTCTGTGTGAAGTACTTCATATTGTTTCTAATATATGCAAAAAATAAGTAAGGTGGCTATTATTATCCTCACAGAGGTTATTACAGAGCTGTTTGACCCTCTTTCCCTCTCTAGAAAGATCAAATTGAATCTTTTACTTTATCTCTTGCAAAATAAAAGTTCATTTATCCATTCTGTTTCTGTATAGAAAAATTGAACATCAAAAGTACCTTCTGCCCACTCAGGCACAAAAAGTCTGTATGAATTGGTTAGTAGTCTTGTCCCCTTAATATCGAGCTACACATCCGTTTTACAATATAAATTCTTGTAGTCCTTTAATGATAAGGTAGCACTTAGTGGATTCCTTAAAGGTCCGTTTGCTACTGATTAATACACTGCTTGGACTGGCCAGTTTTACATGGATGCAGGTTGAGGACTGAGCACAGTCAGGCATTCATGGTAAAAACCAAAAAAGAAAAAAATTTCAAAACCTATTCAAATGGGTTCTATTCCATTTGTTTGCATAAATTGTCATAGCTGGTTTACTGAAAACATTTTTAAAATTGGTTTACCTCTGGATGATGTGCAGGAAAATGGGTGAAGTCTGAACTGTCACGATATAAGCCCGCTGGTAAAATGGTCCTCTTGTACTTCCAGGCGCTCCCGCCCATGGTGACAGTGACACATCCGAGGGTGTGCCTGCGTGCATGGGGTTCGTGTTATCTGCATTGTATTAGAGGGAAATGGGGCTCAGGCTGTCACTGTTCACACATTTTTAAAAAGAAAGCTTTACCAAGGGAGCATCTTTGGGCTCTTTGTTTTTCAGACTTCCTGAAACATGACTTGGGGCTGGCAGAGTAGGCTGTGTACTTGAACACAACCGTCAACATTGCTGTTCAAGAAATTGCAAGTTCCCTCCATTCCAAGTTGTAAATGCTACATTTCTTTCTTTTTAAAAGCTTAGAACTGTCCATTATAGACTGTAAACATGCTTGGCATTCTGCCTGCAACATCCTCAGGAGGTGGAATCTAAGCATGCAAAAGTTTCAGCATTAGAACCTTGTGCTTCTTTGTCAGCAAATTAATGGTTTTATCAATAGCATATTACACTGATTTATTTATAGCTACAGTAACATTGAATTTCCTATTCAACTCTAGATCTTATGTTTTCAGGAAATGTGTGGATATCTTTCATTTACTTACCAGTATATTGGCTTATTTATCTTACACCAAGCATGCATTCACCCACTCCCAAAATGAGACATTTATTGGAGATTGTAACAATCAGCATGCAACACAGATATAAGACACGTAAGGTTCAAAAATCTGTCACTTGCTTTTTGTTTAAAACTCAAAACAGTCTTTAAAAGTTGGTAATGTTGCCATTTCATAGATGAGAAAATTCTGATCAGAGGGAGAAGATGAAATTTATGTTTGTCCTTGAGTGTTCCATAGCAGGGGGAATAAAAAAATTCATCTATTTACAACATATTTCATTATTATTCTCTATGTGGCTTTTTCCTCCAAATAATTCTACCTTCCAGATCTTTTTTCCACTTTTCTCATCTAAACACATCTCTAAATGTAATATTTAGACTCCTAGCCCACTTATTCCATTAATACCAATAGTTACTGGGCAATATGAGCCTGGGAAAAACACACAAATGTATCATTGAGTTAATAACAACTCAACTTCTTAGAAGAGCTTCAATTCTGATGTAATTTAAGAGTGTGTAAGACTGTAACAAATAATTAATATATGTATATATGTATTGTTAAATAAAAAGATAGTATTATTAAAATGTTGTGAAGTCAAAAGTTAGCTACATTCTGAAAAAATATAGATTTTTTTCTTTTACATGTTGTCTCGCACCTAACTGCCATATATTTGCTCACTCACATGTGGTGATAAACACAGTGGAGGCATAAATTTCTATTTCCTTTACTAATAAGTAAAACAGCATCCCACGTATCTTGAATGATTAATATTGCTAGTCACATTACTAAGCAATTTATCTGAATTAACTCATTAAATTTTCACAAAGAAGGTATTAGTTACTATTTTCACTGTTTTATAAGCAAGGAAACTGAGGCCCAAATTCACAGAGCTCATATGTAAGGAAGCAAGGATTTAAACCAGCACAGTTGCCTTCAGAAACTTCTGCTGCTACTTGAGCACTTTCTTCATTAAATAACATAAAAATGTCCACCTGACTGTCTTCATAATATTTTTGAAAATAATGCACATCTTTCTAATGAGTATAATTCTTGATTTCAATCAACCATTATTTATAGATCATTCAGGCTATTTTTTAAATTGTTTACATTATATGATGTGTATAGGTTTCTTTCTTCTAATGAGTAATTTCCTTAAGATAATCACCAGAATATATATTATTGAGGTAAATATCACCTTAATTTTAAATTTTTAAATGCATTGCCTACACATTGGCTGTTGAAGAGGGAAACATTGTGAGGCAGCTCAAATTACTTCACAAAATATATGATATTATGATATCCTGAATTCTGCAAGCCTAATCACATATATCACATCCACTACCTGCATATAAAATATTACATCATATCTATATATTTATTTTTATCTTTTCTCTATTTCATATTGCATCACCCTACAGTTCTCTATAAAGCATTCCTAGGTATCAGACTCAGGAAAGTAATTCCATTTTCTCCTGGACAGTAAGCAAAGTGGTGTCTAATAATATAAGCTTTTATTGCCCCCCAGGCTGCCCTACCAGCTGCATCCCACTCCTGAGTCTCTGTGATTATTGTGATATAGAGTGGAAAGGGACCTGGATCCAGAGCCAGAGAATCTGAGTAGATAACCAAGCTTGGCAAAATGCCAACTATATTCCAGTTGTATTAACCAGAGACTCAGCAGAAAATAGATGATCAAAGCAGGTTATTTGAACAGCATTTAATAAAGGACAAAAATCCTAATATATAGGTTGGGTAGGGAAACTACAAGAGATAGTGCATTACCTTGGGCTACTATCAGTGAGAACCATTACTATTCCTGGGTACAGCAGAGAGAGGGAAAGCAGATCCTGGGTACAGAATGACTCTGTGGGGAAGGTTGTTAACGGGGTCTGTTCTTCAAATAAGAGAAATACACAGAAGTGGCAGTCTCAGGAAAAAAGATGGGAAGATAAAATTACTGACCTCACACTACTCCCTCCTTACTATGCCCTGGCATGAACTCTCATTGGCTGAACCCAATCCCAAGCTAAAAGTCTAGAGAACCAAATGGAGAAGTTGAAGAACAAATCTAGAGGGGCAAAGAGAAAATACTCAGCAGAGTCCATCTTCCTTGTCCTTAGCATCCTCTCTTGTCCTTCATATATGTAATAGTTCACATATCCAATTCCAGGGATATAGAAATTCCCATTGGCTACCATATCACCATTAAGTGATGTAAACACCCATGAAACCCATGAAGACCTAAAATTATTAACCACTACCAGAGTTCTTCACAAAAGTTATAAGGATTAAAGGGGAGTGGAGCAATTATTTAACAAAACCTGTAGGTGCCAAAGCCCTTGCTTCTTTATTTGGGCATGACATCAAAGTTTTTAATCATAGCTATTTTCTTCTACCACCGATTCTAAAATCCCTTAATTTCTGCAAACATTTTTAATGCAACTTGCAATGTCTTATAGATACCAGTATAAAGCATATTTAAATTATAAAGAGACAAATAGCATAAAAGTTCAGATGCTTAAAAGAGACACAAAAGAAGAAAGATGCATCAAACTTCCTTTTACTTGGGGAAATAAAAAAAATGATAAAGTAGGGTAGACACAACACAGGCTACCTTGTACTTCTTCCCTTTCTACAACATCCTCAATTTTTTTAACTTCTAAAAATCCAATGAGGACATCTGAACTGAAAATATAAACCTGTAGTTTAAAAGAAAACACTGCCCTCTGATGGTTACAAATTAATTACACAGTGCAGAAGGCAAGTAACAACCTGAGGAAGTAGCAACGTTATCTCCATGGAGATTTGGAAAACCC
>JAQZBX010098919.1:0-11534 GCA_029593785.1 Cabassous unicinctus
AAGAAAATTTCTCACCTTTGAACCTCTCTATGCTTTCCCCACTGTACATAGCTGCTGTTTCTGTCTATTCTATCCTAAGTGCATAATCAATGGCTTTTAGTATAATCATAGTGTTATATATTCATCATCTTAAAAATTTTTGAATAATTTCATTACTTCAAAAATAAAGACAGTAAATCCCTTAGCATTCCTTCCTCAGACCTACATAACAACTAATCACCTTTCATCTTTATGAATTGATTTATATTTACATTTTATATAAATGGAATCATACAATATGTAGGACTCTGTATCTGATCTCTTTCACTTAGTATAATGTTTCTTTTTTATGTCTGATATTAACATTGTGTAACTTAATACAACTTACATTTGTTCAGCTTCAAGAAAAAATGGTCTTGTATATGCATTTGTACCCATATTCCTATTTCACATAATGTGTTTATATTTCACATAATATATTTAGCTCATAATAGGGCAATCATAGTACAGTATTTGTCCTTTTCTGTCTGGCTTGCCTCACTCAACATGTCCTCCAGGTTCATCCATGTAGTCATATGTTTCATGACTTTGTTTCTTCTTACTGCTGCAAAATATTCCATCATGTGTATACTCCACAATTTGTTTATCCATTCATCAGTTGATGGACACCTGGGTTGTTTCCAAGTTTTGCTATCATGAATAATGATGCTATGAACATCAGTGTGCAGATATGTATTCATGTCACTGCTCTCAGTTTTTCTGGGTATATACCTAGTAATAGTATTGCCAGGTCCCATGGCAAATCTATATTCAACTTCATTAGGAACTGTCAAACAGTCCTCCACAGTGGCTGTATCATTGTACATTCTCACCAACAGTGAGTAAGCTTTTCTACCTCTCCACATCCTCTCCAACACTTACCATTTTCCTACTTTTTAACAGAGGCCCGTCTAATAGGTGTGAAATGATATCTCATTTCCCTAATTGCTAGTGATGTTGAACATTTTTTCACGTGTTTTCACCATTTGTATTTCTTCTTTGAATAGTTGTCTTTTCAAGTCTTTAGCCCATTTTTTAATTGGATATTTTGTCTTTTTATTGTTGAGTTGTATGGTCTCTTTATATATCATTGGTATCAAACCCTTAAAGATATTTGATTGCCAAATATTTTCTCCCATTGTGTTGGCTACCTTTTCACCCTTTTAACAATGTTCTTTGAGGTGAAAAATTGTTGAATTTTGAGTATGTTCCATTTATCTAGTTGTTCTTATGTTGCTTGTGCTTTGAGTGCAAGGTTTAAGAAACTACCACCTACTACAAGATCTTGAAGATACTTTCCTACATGTACTTCTAAGAATTTCATGGTTGTTATTTTTATATTTAAATCTTTGATGCATTTTGAGTTAATTTTTTATAAGGTGTGAGATAGGGGTCCTCTTTCTTTCTTTTGGATATGGCTATCCAGTATTTCCAGCACCATTTGTTGAATAGAGTGTTCTGGCTCAGCTATAGTAAAGTATGCTTTAAAATTATTTTGACTTCTTTAACTCAATTTCCACATATTTGTGAATTTTACAGTTTTTATATTGTGATTGCTTTCTAATTTCATTACATTGAGTAGGAAAATATTTTATAAGATTTTAATTTTCTTAAAAGCATTGCGATTTGTTTAGTGGACTAATATATAGTCTATCTTGGAGAATATTACACATGCAATTTATTACAATGTTTATTCTGCTGCTTTGGAGTAGGATGTGCTGTATATGTCTGTTAGTGTAACTTGGTTTATAGTCATCTATTTTCTTATTACTCTATGTCTACTTGTTCTGCATATTAATAGAAGTAGGATATTGAAATCTTCAAGTATTACTGTATAACTGTCTATTACTATATTCAGTTCTGCCAATAATTGCTTCATGTAGTTTTGGGCTCTGTTGTCATGTTCAAAAAAGTTTATAGTTGTCATATCCTCTTGATGAATTTCTGTTTTATTATAATATAATGTCCTACTTATATGTCATATTTTTGTCTTAAAGTCTAATTTGTAAGATAGTAATTTGGTCATTCCATGTCTTTTTCTGTTACTATTTGTGTGCTATATCTTTTAAATCATTTAAGAATAAAAAGGAGTTGCAAACGCAAAATACAGTATTAATAACTTACATATCTACTTATATATTTACTGATATTTTTACTTTTTGTATGGCTTCTAAGTATTGCCTTTAAATCTAAAGGAATCCCTTTAGTAATTCTTGTACAGCAAGGCTACTAACAATGCACACTCTCAGCTTTTTGTTTCTCTAGGAATGTCTTTATATCATTCATTGTTTGAGGGATAGTATAGACAGATATAATTCTTGGTTGATAGTTTTCTTCTTTCAACACTTTAAATATGTGATTCCAGTGCCTTCTATCATGCAAGGTTTCAGAAGAAAATTTCAGTCTTAATCTTACTGAGGAGCACTTTTATATGACAAGTAGTTATTTCTATGTGCTTTCCAGATCCTCTCATTGCCTTTATTGTTTGACAGTTTGATTATAATGTGTAATAGTGTGGATGTATTTGAGTTTATCCTAGTTAGAGATCATTGCACTTCTTGGAGGTATAGATTCATGTTTTTCATTAAATTTGAGAAGATTTTGTCCATTATTTCTTTAAATATTATTTCTGTCCTGTTCACGTCTCTCTCTCTCTCTGCAATTCCTATTTTGCAAATGTTGGGACACTTTAAAATTTCTTGGAATCTCTTAGGCTCTGTTATTTTTTCTCTTTCTACTCTTCAGGCTGGATAATCCCAATTGATGCTTTTTAAGTCTGATGCTTCATTCTGCTTCCTAAAATCATCAGTTGAATCTCTCTTGAGAAATTTTCTTGTCAGTTTTATACTATCAATTACAGAATTTCTGTGTAGATATGTTTTTAAAAATAATTTCTATCTCTATTCTTATTCTCCCTTTCTGTGAAGCTACATTCTCCTAATTATCTTTAATTCTTTATGGTTTCACTTTGCTCTTTGAACATAAATAAAACAGTTGTTTTATAATCTCTCTCTAGTTATATTGACATGTGAGATTCCTCATGTTTCTATGTTATTCTCTATTTTCATGTACATTGGATATACATTTTTGTGTCTTTTCATATCTCATATATTTCTATTGAAAACTGGGTATTTGAATATTTTAATGTAGTATCTCTAGAAACAGACTCCCTCTTCTCTGCAGGGCTTGATGTTGTTTCATGTAGGTGTAGTTGTTTTTTTTTTTTTGACCTTTCTCAATATTTTTACAAGGCTGTATTCTTAGTTGTGTGTGGTCCCTGAAGTCTTTATTCATTAGCTTTGTGGTTTGGTAGTGATTTGACAATTATTTGATTAAATGCTTGTAGCGAAAAATATATCATTCCATTCCATGTTCTGTGTTAAGACACTCTTTGAATGCTTACTCAGGATCTTTACAATTGTGCTTATCCTTCACTTCCTGATTGCAAAGAGTCTAAACATCAGGCAATGATAAAAGCTTAGAGACGTCTCAGGATTTTTCTCAACATTCACTATCTCAGAAGATGCATAGGGACTTCTAGATTACCTGTTATACAGGAAGCTTTTCACATACTTTATTTCCCAATGTATATCCTTCCATAGCCACTTATATATATGATTTTTAAGCCTCTTTGCTTTCATCATCTGTCATTGTTTTAGGCAGCTGCAGACACTATATTTGCCTTTATTTCTTTAAGAAAGCCAACTGCAATTGGTTCTAGGATTGAGATAGTTCCAAGACATTATTAATCACGGCAATTACCAGAGTCAATTTCTCAGAGAGCTACAAAAGAAGTCAAGACTCATACCCACAACTTTTTCAGGTAATGGTGCCATTTGTTTCCAGTACATTAAGAAGGTGGGTCACTAATCCACATGGTTGCTGTTGAGATGGGAGTTAGAACTGATTTCTATGTATGTTAAAATTCCACCGTTCTCTGAATATATTTTAGAAGCTTCCTTCATCATGAAGCTTTACTCTGGCTGTGATATATTCCTTCTTCAATAATTTTTATTACAGAAGTTGTAAGTTAACAGAAAAATCATGCAGACATGAAAAGTCCTAAATCTCCACAATTATTAAAATTTTGCATAAGTGTAGTACCTTTGTTATAATTCATGAGAGTATATTATTATAATTGTGCTGTTAATTATAGTCCACAGTTTACCTGAGGTTGCACTGTTGTGTTGTAAAGTCTTACAAGATTTTTAAAATTTTATTCAGTTTACATATAAAACAATATTTCCCCTTTTAATCATATTCATATACATACTTCAATTTTGTTAATTACAATCACAGTGTAGTACTGTCATCACTACCATCCATAATCAAAACTTTCCTATCAACAAAATAGAAATTCTGTATCAAATAAACATGAATTCCACATTCAGTAAGTCTACTTTAGTCCATAGTTCATTCCCCAATCCTGAGGATTCGGGGATGGTGATGCCCACTCCACCTCTAATGGAGAGGAGGCTTTGATCCCACAGGGCAGATGGATAGGACGCCCTTGCATGAAGTTGTAAACTCTCTTGGATCCTTGGGATGGTCATTGTACGTCTCATCTCCTTGTTAGTTGTCCTAGGTAAGTCTGATGAGCTGAAGAGTAGGTATCGCAACTCCATTGAGATTCAGAGCCCAGCTGGCACATGGTCAGCCCAGAGATTAAAGTCTCTTGGATGTACATCTACTAACTCCAGCACCAACTATAGGTTCAAATAAAAGGGACCGAAGAGGCATGTGTAGCGAAGTCACATCTGAGCCCAACTTTGTCACACTTAGGAGAACAAACTCAAAAGCAAGCCACCAAACTCTGGAGCTATCTGCCATGACTGTAAGACCTGGGTGTCCCCAGAGTCCTCAGGATTCCCACTATTTAAGGTAGTATCTAACTTGACCATCCATAAAGTTACTTTGGATAAGGCCTTAGGAGGAAATAATTGAGAGATGGATGCTAAAGAGACTTTCTATGAGGCCTTAGAAATAAATAATGAAATTATTATTGGAAACTGGAGGAAAGCTTATCCCTGTTCTAAATTTGCAGAGAAATTAGCAAGATTAACTCCTGGTGTTTTATGGAAGGCAGAATTTGAAAATGGTGAACCTGGGCATTTAGCTAAGGAAATTTCCAGTGTAAACTCAGGGAATGTGTCTTGGCTTCTCCTTGCAGCTTGTAGGAAAATGCTATACAAAAGACATAACCTGAGGATGGAACTGTTGAGCATAAAGAAAATAGAAACTGATTCTGGAAATTCGAAGCCTCTGGAAATCAAGACCCCAGATGATAGTGTCCGATTTGAGGGCTTACCTAAACTTGGAACTTGTAAGGATTGAAAATGCAGTTATCTCAAAAAGACTTGTGGAAAGTCTTACTGTCTAATGGCTTGGAATCTTACTTTCTGCATGCTAAACAAACAAACTTTTTGAGAGAGTCGTATGAACAAAACCACTGTTAGCTTGGACTAAAAGGGTCATGGAAAGGAGACATTGAAAGAGAAACAGCTCTATTAGGAAAACCATAGAAGCTGAGATCTGGATTTAAGACATCACCTTGGGCCAAAAGAGGAACCCCACCCATGTGTACAGAGAGGGTGAGTTTCCCCTGCAGTTGAAGAGGGTGTATATTCCCATCCAATGTTTTGGGAGAGTTTTGTTGTCCCAGGGTACAGAGAGGGTAGAGACATTCCTCAAGGTTTAGGGCAGTTAAGGTTAGCACCCCATAGGTCTGAGAGTGGTGCACTCGTTCCCCATGGATTAGGGAAGGCCAAGTGGTCAACTTGTTGCTCTGAGAGTGTTGAGCCTGTATGCCAAATGTTAGGGAGGATGTTGTCTTCACTTCACTGTACTAGGGGGTTTAAGACTGAAACCCAAAGATTGGGTAAGCTGTAGCAATCACCCCAACACTCTTGGAGGATGAAGTCTAGAACTTGGTTGACACCCAAATGCTTGATGAGGATGGAACCAAGAAACTGGCCATTGGGTAAGCCTATGGAAAGGGTGTGTCCCCATGAGGGCCCAAGGAGAAGAAACCATCATCTTAAGAATGACTCTGACTTTGAAATCAAATGGAGGATGCCCTGCAGGTTTACTGAACTGTAGAGAAACCATGACTCATATTTCCTTTCTAATTTCTCCTTACGATAATGAAAATGTTTTTCTTTTTCTGTCCATTTGTGTATTGGAAGCAGAAAAATCTACAGCCAGATGGCACTTTGTCTCAAGACAAACTGTATTTCTTTAAACTGATTATATGATTTTGTACTTAGTATTCTTACTGAAATTTTTTTTTTTGAAAATTGTAATTTCATTTTAGAATTCAGATGGTGGAGTGTAGCAGTTTGATATTATTGATGAATTCCAAAAAGAAATATTGGATTATGTTTGTAAACTGGCCTTTTCTTCTGGGTGTATAGAGTGTATTGAATTCAGAGGTTTTACTTTTACTTGATTAAATAATGATTAAGGCTTTGATTGGGTCACATCAGTAGGACATTGCATCCTTGCTCCTTGGTGGGAGAGGACTCACAGAGAAACTGCACACATAGAAGGGAGTGTGGAGTTTTAATGCTGCAACACAGGGAAATAAGCACACAGAGGAGCTTGTTCATGAGGAAGGAGAGAAGGCCCTGGGAAAAGAGATGAGCCATCTACTTGATAGTCTACATCTGGCCTTGTGGAGAGAAACAAGCCTGAGCCCAGAGAGAAAAAAGGGCTGAACCCAGGATGACTTAACTCTTGGCAGATGTTAAGTCATGATGTTGCCATCTTGTTCCAATATATGGCAACAAACTTTTTTGAGGGAAGAAACTTATGCTTTATGGTCTGGTAACTGTAAGCTTCTAACCCAAATAAATACTCTTTTATAGATGCCAAGTGATTTCTGGTAATTTGCCTCAGCACCCATCTGTAATACAGATGGTGAGCTGTATGTCTGGGGCATGGTACACAACTGTGATAGATATCAGTTTTGTGTACCATTTTTCTAAAATCCTTAAGTGAATTTTGAGGAGGACATCGAATATCATACTCCCATTATGGTGATCAGGCCAACTTGAACTTCTCCCTCTTTATTAAAAACATGAATTACATTGACCCTTACCTGGGAGAGAATGGATTGCAACCAGGTACCTCAACCATTGCTTAGCCCCACATAGCTGCGTAGGTTGAAGTGCTGTATTTCTCCAATTTTGTGGACAACTTTAACTCCATTTTTCATATCCTCTATGTTATGCATAACATGTCTAGAGTCAGATAAAAACAACATTTTTCTCCTAGCCTAACAAATGTATCACCAGCTTGAGTCAGAATGTCAAGCACTTTGCAGTTCTGGAAGGCAATCACTGTTGGATTGTTTACCTTGTGTTGAAACAGTCCCAGTGAAACAAACCACAATACTTGGTTATAAAAGTAATTACGACTCTCTCCCAGAGAGGACACAGCTATTTTTGATTTTGTGTCTTTGTTTTGTTTTGTTTTTTGAGGTACCGAGAGCCAGGGATTGAATCTGGGAAGCTGGCGCTCAACCGTGAAGCCACATTTAGCTTCCAAGAGTTGTTTTTTTCATTTGTTTTTTTGTTGTTGTTGTTGTTGTTTTTTGTTTTTTCAAACCCAGGAACTCCCATATGGGAGGCCGGAGCACAATTGCTTGAGCCACATTTGATATCTATGTTTTTAATGTAGAGAAAGAATTTCTCCCCCCAAGATTGGGACATTCCCTATTGGGATCCCTTGGCCTTCCAAAAAATGTCTACCACATTCAATGGAGTTGATCATACTTGTTTATAAAATGGTTCCTTTGTGACATTAGGTCAAACATCCAGTAGATTGCTGTGGTCTAACATGTTCTGAGTTTGGCTGAAATGATGTGGAGAAACAGCCTGCCATTTCAATTTAAATGATAATAGAGACATTGATTAGTCTGGTTGGTAGATATCCAATTCTTTGGACCTGCCCTGCACAACTAACAAATGATGATGATGAACCAGCCCCATCCCAAAAGCAAGGAGTATTTAACTTCAATCAAAACAATTTTATTCCTCTGCCAGATAATATATATATCCCTTCTCAGCCTGAAGCAGTCTGAGTAGACATTGTGCCATATCCCTCAAGTTTGAGACATAAACAAAAATAAAGGGGGAGTATAACCACTTACTAAAGTGGACTTATTGTTATTGTAGTTATTATCTTGAGTTAACTGAATAATTTGTAATATTGATATAAAAATAATAAAAAACAATTTAAAAATGAGGGAAAGAATAATATATTCTCAGTTAAACAAAGGCTGAGCAATGCTAATAGAAATTCTTCAGAATGAAAGGAAATGACACTAGACAGTCGTTCAAAGTGGCATAAAGAAATAAATACCTGTGGTAAAGGTAACCATTTGTGTAATTGTAAATGCCAGTATTATTGTAGTGTATTGATTGCTATATAACTTCAAAGCTTACTTCTTACAGGTAAAAAATGTGAATGCATAAAAAGTAATCATATATTTTTGGTTTTGGATGTACAATGTTCAAAAATATAAGTGGTAACTAGTACAAAAAAGATCGGGGACAGAGGGGTATAGGAAATATATATATGCAAGTTCTCATAGTTAGGAAAAGGATGGTATTTATATACTGATAAAGTGGTCAATTCAAGAAGAAGACATGACAACTATAAATATATATATATGCACATAAGGGCAGAACTAAAAAAATACATGAAACAAATATTGAAAGATGTGAAGGAAGAAATAGTTGGTTCTCCACTAATATTAAGAGATTTCAATCCACCACTTTCAATAATGGATAGAACTTCTAGGAAGTATATAAAAAATGATATATAGAAGACTTCAGTGATACCATGGACCAACCATATTTAACAGACATATAAAAACAGTTCATCCAACAGCAGCAAAATAAACATTCTTCTCTAATGTAGATGAGATAGTGCAAATGCATCTCAATTGATTTAGAAAAAGTCATTTGACAAAATCCAGCACACTCTTTTACCATGAAAACATTTACAAAACTAGGAATATAATGAAAAATCCTCAACACAAAAAAGGCCTGTATTAAAAACGTAAAGCTAACATCATGCTGAAATGTGAAAGACTAAATGCCTCCCTCTAAGATTAGGAAAATCACAAGGATTCCCAGCCACCAGTTATTCAACACTGTACTGGAAGTTCTAGCCACTGCAATAAGGCAAGAGACAATGCATCCAAATTAGGAAAGAAGAACTAAAAGCTTAATAATTTCAACTGACATTATATTATACTCAGAATGTTCTGAAAAATCCATAACAAAGTTAGTAGAGATAATACAAATATCAGATAACTGGAGGTGTACAAGCTCAATAGTCAAAAAT
Source organism: Cabassous unicinctus (assembly GCA_029593785.1). Taxonomy (NCBI): domain Eukaryota; kingdom Metazoa; phylum Chordata; class Mammalia; order Cingulata; family Chlamyphoridae; genus Cabassous; species Cabassous unicinctus. Next base: position 9,373 of record JAQZBX010098919.1, read on the forward strand.
CAGTAGGGTTTCCATGCACTAGTAATGAACATTCTGAAGTGGAAATAAATGCAAAAATCCCATTTAAAATAGTAAGGGAAAAAATAGGAATAAAAGTTACCAAGTATGTATAGCTTTTATGCACCGAAAAACATAGAGCATTTCTAGAAGAAATAAAAAAGATCTAAGTGAATGGAAGGATATTCATGTTCATGGATTAAATAATAAATACTGAGATATGAATACTATTCAAAGTGATTTACATATTCAACCGAATCCCAAACAAATTCCAATGACATTCTTTGCAGAAATGGAAAAGTCAATTATCAAATTTATATGGGAAGGTAGGGTCCCTGAATCACTGAAATTGTCTTGAAAAAGAAGAATGAAGATGGAAGCCTCACACTTACTGATTTTCAAATTATTACAAAGCTTCAGTAATCAAAATAACATGGTAATAGCCCAAATACAGGCATGCAGGCTCATGCAATTGGGTTAAAAATTCAGAAATATTCTCTAACATCTACAGATAATTGTTTGTCAAGCCTACTCAATGGGGTCTGATTACTCTCTTCAACAAATGATATTGTGAAAATTGAATATATATGCAAAAGAATTAAGGTGGACCTCTACCTCATAATGCATATGGAAAAAAATTCAAAATACATCAAATGCCTAAATAAAGGAAGCAAAACTAAATCTCCTAGAGAAAAACATAGTGAAGACTCTTCAGGACTTTGTGGTAAGCAATATTTTCTTAGACTTGACACCAAAAGCATGAACTGCAAAAGAAAATCTATAGAGATATAGACTTCATTGAAATTAATACTTGTGAATCAAAGGACTTCATCAAAAAAGCAAACATACAGTGTATAAAAAGTAGAAAATATTTAGAAACCACATATCCAATAAGGGTTTAATTTCTAAAATCTATAATGAAATCCTGCATGTTAACAACAACAACAAAAAACCCATTTTAAAAATGGACAAAACTCTTAGATATTTCTCTTAAAAGATATACAAATTACCAAAAAGTACATGGAATTATGCTCAACATCATCAGCCATTAAGGAAATTCAAATCCACTAGAATACCAATTATTAAAAGAAAAACAAAGCAGAAATCCCTTCTTGTGCTGGGGAGGACATAAATAATTAGGAACCCTCATTTATTGTTAAGGAAATGTAAAATATTGCCACCACTTTGGGAAATAATTTGCAGTTCCTCAGAAAGTTATGAATAGAATCATCATATGACCAGGAATTCCCACCCATTGGTATGTACTCAAAATAATTTGTAGCAGAACTTAAACAGGTATTTAGACACCAATGTTGTAGCAGCATTGTTAACAGGCACCAAAGATAGAAGCTACCCAAGAGTTCATCAACAAATGATGGATAAACACATGTGGTTTATACATACAATGGATTATTATACACTCACAAAAAGGAATGAAGTTCCGGTACATGGAATCATATGGATAAAATGAACCTTTAAGGCATATTTTGTGAACAATAAGCCAGACACAAAAAAGACAAATATTGAAGCAAATCATTTATATGAAGTTATTAGAATAAGCAATTTCATAGAATCAGAATTTAGAATACAGTTTACCTGGGGCAGGATGGCAATGAGGAACTGAGAATTAATGTTTAATAGATGCATAATTTCTGTTTGGGTGATGGAAATATTTCATTATGGTTGGGAGGGATAGTAGCGATTCATTGTGAATGAAATTAGCATTGCTAAGTTTACATTTGCATGTGTTTAATAAAGGAAATATTATATTTCATATGTTAAGATTAATTTTTTAAAACATGCATAAGATTGTATATAGTGAACTATGGAATCTAATTAATACTACGATTATGAAAATATTATTTCATCAATTCTAACAAAGTTTCTACACTAGTAGAAATTACTACTAAAAGGAGGGTACTTTAGGACACTATTTCTACATGAATTTTCTGTAAAACTTCTTGAATTAAAACATAGATATATTTAAAAATAGCATACAATACCAGGGTGATGCTTAATGAAGTAGGAAAATGATAAATTTAGTTAAAGAATTATAGCATATTAAATTACCCATAAATGATTCCACACTTCCACCTTAGGAACAGCCATGTGGATTGGTGGCCAATGTTCCTGGTGTATGGGGAACAATTTAAACATTGAATAAA
>JAQZBX010098920.1:0-11526 GCA_029593785.1 Cabassous unicinctus
CTTTACTCTTGAAATAGAAATTGAGACTAGTATTACAGGATGGTGTAGCCATTTAGCAATTTGATATAATTATGAATTCCAAAAGTATAATTGGATCATGCTTGTAAACTCATCTGTTAATCTGAACATGATTAAGCTATGATTAGGGTGTTGACTCAGGCATGTCAATAGGGCATTGAGCCCCACCCCATGGTGGGTGGGGAAATCGAATATAAAAGGCAAGGCAAAGGATAGAGGCAGCAGTTTTGAGAAGCAGTTTTGATGTTGGAGTTTTGATCTTAGAGAGAAGGCCCCAGGAGAAGAAAAGTGAGCCATTTGCCTAATAGTCTACAGCTGACCTTGTGGAAGAAACAGAGTTGCTAAGCCCAAAGAGAAATGCAGCCCCAGGAAGAGAGGAACCCAAGAAGCCTAAACCCTGGCAAACGTCAGCAGCTGTCTTGCTCCAGCACATGGCAATGGACTTTGGTGAGAGAAGAAACTAAACGCTTTATGGCCTGATATCTGTGGAATTCTAACCCAAATAAATACCCTATATAAAGACCAACCCATTTTTGGTATTTCACATTAGCATCCCTTTAGCTAATACAAAATTTGGTACTGAGGAGTGGGGAATTGCTTTTGCATATACCAAAATGTTGGAATGGTTTTATAAATGGGTAAGGGGTATTTTTTAGAGGAATTGTGAAATGCTTTGTGGAAAAGGCCTAGATTGCTTTAAAGAAACTGTTGATAACAATATGGACGCTAAAGAGACTTTCTATGATGCCTTAGAAGTAAATGATGAAACTATTATTGGAAACTGGAGGAAAGGCGATTCATGTTTTAAAGTTGCAGAGAACTTAGCAAGATTAACTCCTGGTGTTATATGGAAGACAGAATTTGCAAATGGCGAACCCGATCATTTAGATGAAGAACTTAACAAGGTAAACTTGGAGAATTTGGCTTGGCTTCTTCTTGCAGCTTATAGAAAAATACTAGATGAGTGAAATACACTAAGGACTGAACTTTTGGGCACAAAGAAAACAGAAACTGATTCTGGAACTTCCAAGTTTGTGGAAATCAAATTCCCAGATGAAAGTGCCCCATTTGAAGACTTAGGGAAACCTGGAACTTGTAAATCAGAATTGTAGATGCAGTTATCTCAGAAAGACTTGTGGAAAGTTTGTTGTCTGATGGCTTGGATCCCTGCTTCCTGCATGCTAAACCAGCAAAGTTTTTGAGAGAGTTGTATGAACAAAACCACTGTCAGCTTGGACAGAAGAGGACATGGAAAGGAGAGATTGAAGGAGAATCAGCTTTTAGAATAAAATCATGGAAGCAGAGATCTGGACTTAAGACATCTCCTTGGGCCAAGAGAGGAGCACCCATGTGTACAGAGAGAGTGAATTTGCCCCTGCAGTTGAAGAGGGTAGATGTTCCCAAGCGATGTTCTGGGAAAGTTTTGATGCCCCATGATGCAGAGAGGCTGTTTTCCCCAGCAGTTGAAGAGGGTGGATGTCCCCACGCAAAATTCTGGGAGAGTTTTGCCATCCCAGGGTGCAGAGAGGGTGGAGCACATGCCTCAAATATTAGGGTGGTTAAGGTCAACACCCCATAGGTCTGAGAGGGGTATACTGCCCCCATGGATTAGAGAATGCCAGGTGGTCAAACAATTGCTCTGAGAGGGTTGAACCTGTATGCCAAAGGTTACGAGGAATGTTGTCTTCACCTCACTGTACTGGGGGGGCTAAGACTCCAACACAAAGATTGGGTAAGGTGTGGCAATCACCCCAACACTCTTGGAGGGTGAGGTCCAGAGCTTGGTTGACACCCAGATGCTTGATGAGTGTGGAACCAAGAAAATGGCCCTTGGGCAAGCCAGTGGAAAGGGTGGGTCCCCATGTGGCCCCAAGGAGAAGAAACCATCATCTTAAGAATGACTCTCAGACTTTGAAATTGAATGCAGGATACCCTGCAGGTTTACTGAACTGTAGAGGATCCATAACTCATGTTTAACATAACAATTTCTCCTTATGATATTGAAAAGGTTTATCCTTTCTGTACATTTGTGTATTGGAAGCAGATAAATGTTTTCTTAAGTTTCAGAGGTCTACAGCAGATGGGATTTTGCCTGAAGACAAACTGTATTTCTTTAAAATGATTATGATATGATTGTGTACTTGAATTGTTACTGATTTAAGGTTTTTTGAATACTGCAATGTATTTTTGGAGTTCAGAGGGTAGAGTGTAGCCATATGGCAATTTGATGTAATTATGAATTCCAAAAATATAATTGGATCATGCTTGTAAACTCATCTGTTAATCTTGACATGATTAAGTTATGATTAGGGTGTTGACTGGGACACGTCAGTAGAGCATTGAACCCCACCCCTTGGTGGGTGAGGGAATCGAATATAAAAGGCAAGGCAAAGGACAGAGGCAGAGTTTTTGGGAAGCAGTTTTGATGTTGGAATTTTGATGTTGGAGACAAGGCCCCAGGAGAAGAGAAGCGAGCCATTTGCCTGATAGTCTACAGCTGACCTTGTGGAGGAAACAGAGTTGCTAAGCCTGAAGAGAAACACAGCCCTGGTAAGAGAGGAACCCAAGAAGCCTGGACCCTGGCAAACATTAGCAGCTTTCTTGCTCCAAAACATGGCAATGGACTTTGGTGAGAGAAGAAACTAAACGTTTTATGGCCTGGTATCTGTGGACTTCTACCCCAAATAGATACCCTTTATAAAGACCAACCCATTTTTGGTATTTCACATTAGCACCCCTTTGGCTGATGGTTGGCTAAGAGTTGCCTCCTGGGTCCTTGTTGCCCAAATGTGGCCTCTCTCTAAGCTGAACTCAGCATATAAATACATTACCTTCCCCACACCATGGGACATGAATCCCCGTGATGAGCCTCCCTGGCACTGAGGGATTACTACCAAGCAACAACTAGTAATGCAACTGGAAAAAGATCTTAACCTCAAGGTGGAAATGTAAAGACAAATAAGTTTATATGTCTAAGAGTCTTCAAAGTGAGTCTGGAGGTCATTCCAGAGGTTATGCTTATGCACGTTTCAGCAAGATCTCATTGACTGCCAAAGTAGATACTATCCCAAATAGTGGGGCTCCTGAGGGTTCTGGAGATATCCAGACATTAGTTCAGAACAGATAGCTCAGAAGTTTGGTGCCTTGCCAGTAGACCTTACTTTGGAATTTATGCTCCCCAGAGTGACAGAGTTGGACTCAGTTGTGGTTTCCCTCTACATGGCTCTTCTTTCCTACTATTTGAACCTATAATTTTTACTAGATTTGGAAGGTGTACATCTGACAGAATTAAATCTTTGGTCTGTCTATGTGCCAGCCAGGCCCTGAGTTTCACTGGAGCTGCAACACCTACTCTCCATTTCATTGGTCTCACCTAAGACAACAAGAAGTTGATGATGCCCAACTACCATACCAAGGAACTGAGAGAACCTACAACTGTAAGTAAGAGAGTCCCATCCATTGGCACTATGGGATCACAGCCCTTCTCAATTAGAGGTGGAGTGGACACCACCATCCCAGAATCCTCAGGATTGGGGAATGAACTGTGGACTAAAGTAGACTTACTGATATGCTACTATAGACTTATTGTGATTCTAGCAATGCAAGAAATTATATCATTGATATAGAAGCAATGATCACTGGAGATTCTCAGGGGAAGGGGTAGGGAAACACAGGAGTAACACAGGGGCATTTTGGGGACTTGGGAAGTGTCCTGAATGACATTGCAATGACTGATACAGGCCATTATAAATCTTGCCATAATCTGCAGAACTGGGTGGGAGAAAGTGTAAACTATAATGTAAACTTTAATCCATGCTCAGTGGCATTCACCCAAAATGTGTTCATCAATTGCAATGAATGTACCACACTAATGAAGGATGTTGTTAAGGTGGGAAAATGTGAGGTGTGGGGAGCATGGCATATGGGAATTCCCTATATTTTTTATGAGACATTTGTATAATCTAAGTATCTTAAAAAATTTTTTTTAATTTGTAAAAACAGCAAATAAATAAATAAATAAATATAAAATCAACCATCAAGTTTTATATGTAAAGATGTGTAAATTTTACTATATGTAAAATACACATGAAAAGTTACAATTTAAATTAAAAATATAAAATCTCATATTTTATACTTTCCACTGAGAACTATCATGGAAAACTATTGTGATTTTTTTTTTGTAACCCCTTGTAATGGTTAGGCTAATATGTCAACTTGGCCAGGTAATTGTGTCCAGGTATTTGGTCCAGTAAGCACTGGGCTAATTGTAATACAAAAGCATTTATGGACTTTGATCACCAGTGAGTTTACTGTGTGGATGGCTGATTACATCTGTATCAATCAGGGAGACTGCATCAGCAGTGCATGACTCTTTTATTCAATCAGTTGAATACCTTAAAAGGGGAAGTGATTTCAACATTTGGAGAGAGTTTCCCAGCTTGTCTTTGGACAGCCAACTTCTAGAAATACATCAAAGACCTTTCTTTGGACTTTCACCGAAGCCCCTGGTTTGCAGCCTGCCTTGGAACCTGGACGTTTGCATCCCCACGGTTGTGACTGGGACTCTTATAAAATCTCATATTATTGACAGATATCTCCTGTTGATTCTGTTTCCTGAGAGAACTCTAACTAATACAGCTTGGTACCAGAGGAGGGGTGGTTCTTGAGGAACAGAGTCTTAACCATGGGATGTCTGAGGTGGTTCTGTTTGGAGTTTCTAGGAATTTTTCCATTTCCCCTAAATTATCATTCTTTTTGGCATATAATTTTTCAAAGTATCCTCTTAAGATACTCTATTTCTGTGGGGCCAGTGGTGATATCCCTTTCCTCATTTCTTATTTTGTGTATTTGCATCTGCTCTCTCTCTTTTTCTTTGTTAGTCTGGGTAAGGATTTCTCAATTTTATTGATCTTCTCAAAGAACCAGCTTTTGGTTTTGTTTATTTATTTTAGTGCTTGCTTATTTTCTATTTCATTTAGTTCTGCTCTAATCTTTAATTTCCTTCTTTCTACTTCCTTTGGGGGTTGTTTGTTGTTGTTTTTCCAATTCCTCCAAGTGTGCAGTTAGGTCTTCAATTTAAGCCCTTTCTTCTTTTTTGATATATGTGTTTATGGCTATGAATTTCCCTCTCAGTACAGCTTTGGCTGCATCCCATAGGTTTTGATATATTGTGTTGTCATTTTTATTCATTTCAAGGTAGTTACTGATTTCTTTTGAGTTTTCCCTCTTGACCCACTGTTTGTCTAACAGGGTGTGGTTTACCTTCCATTTCTTTTGTGTAATCTGGTTCTCCGGCCCTTAGTGATTTTCAACTTCATTCTACTGTGGTCAGGGAAAGTACTTTGTATAATCTCAATCTTTCTGAATTCACTGAGAGTTGTTCTGTGGCCTAGCATGTCATCTATCTTGGAGTATGATCCATGTGCACTCGAGAAGACTGTTTATCCCGCTGTATTTGGATGGAGCATTGTGTGTATATCTATTAGGTCCAAATCCTCTAAGGTATTATTCAGCATCTTTGTTTCTTTATTGATTCTCTGTTGAGATGTTCTGTCTAATGGTGACAATGGTGTATTAAAGTCCCCCAGTATAATTGTAGAGGCTTTTATGTCTCCACTTAGTTTTCCCAGTGTTTGCCTCATGTGATTTGAGGTGCCCTGGTTAGGTGCATAAATGTTATGATTGTTGTTTCTTCTAGATGGACACTAATATATAGTGTCCATCTTTGTATCTTACAATAGTTTTGCATTTAAAGTCCATTTTGTCTGATATTGGTATAGCTATTCTGCCCTTTTTTGGTTGTTATTTGCTTGTAAAATTGTTTTCCATCCATTCACTTCCAGCCTTCTTGAATTCTTGGGTCTAAGGTGGGTTTCTTGTAGACAGCATATAGATGGGTCATATTTCCTTATCCATTCTGCCAATCTGAGTCTCTTGACTGGTAACTTTAATCCATTAACATTCAGTGTTATTACTCTCAAGGAATTTCTTAAACCAGCCATATTATCTTTGAGTTTATGTATGTCATATGTTGTTTTTATTTCTCTTTTTGTCTTTTTATTTGTTCTTACACTCTCCTCCAACTCTCTCTCTCTCCTGTTTTTTTCCTTTCAAACTGTAGAACTTCCTTTAGTATTTCTCAAAGTGCAGGTTTCTTATTGGCATACTCTCTTAATTTCTGTTTATCTGTGAATATTTTGAAATCTCCATAATTTTTGAATGCCAGCTTTGCTGGATAGAGAATTCATGGCTGGAAGTTTTTTTTTCTTTGAGTACCTTGACTATGTCATACCACTGTCTTCTTGCCTCCATGGAATCAGATGAGAAATCAGCACTTAATCTTATTGAGCTTCCCTTGTATGGGATGGTTCTCTTTTCTCTTGCTGCCTTGAGTATTTTCTCTTTGCTTGAGCATGGGAGATTTTGACAAGTATATGCCTTCGTGTAGGTATGTTAGGATTTATTCTCTTTGGGGTGCACTGTGCTTCCTGTACATATACATCCATCTCCCTCAATAGGGTTTGGAAGTTTCCAGCCATTATTTCCTTCAACACTCCTTCTGTTCCCTTTCCCTTCTCTTCTCCCTCTGGGCTGCCTATAATGCATATGTTTATGCAATTTGTGTTGTCATTTAAATCCCTAAGTCCCTGCTGGATTTTTTTTATCTTTTTGTCTATCTGTTCTACTATCTATTTCATTTCAGATGTACTGTCTACCACATTACTAATTCTTTCTTCTGCCTGTTCAAATCTGTTAATATGTGATTCCAGTGTCCTTTTGATTTCTTGGATTTTGCCATTCATCACCATCATATCCATTATCTTTTTATGTATGTTTATAATTTCTTCAGTATGTTCTCCCAGTGTCGTCTTAATATCCTCAATTTCTCACTTCGCTTCATTTAGTTGGTCCATGGTATTTGTTTGTACAGCCCTGATTAGTTGTTTGATATTTTGCATCTCTTCCTTGTTTTTAGTTTGTTCATTGGACTGGACCATGTCTTCCTGTTTCTTAGTATGGTTTGTAATTTTTTGTTGCTCTCTCATCATCATTTATCTTGATGGGTTTATTCAGTTGATTAGCTTCTCTCTCTGCTCTAGAGTTCTGTTTACACGCTGGTTTTCTGTGTGTGTTAAGTTTTCTCTTTGACACTTTGTTCTTCTTTTTCTATTTCCTTGCTGTTTTCTATGGTTCCTTGAAGGAAAAGCATTAGAGCCAGAGAAATCAAAAGATGTAAGAAAAGAAAAAGGTTAATAGTAATAATAATAAAATTTAGAAGAGGGGCTAGATGTGTATATCCATTTCAGGTGATGTGCCACACTAATGAAGGATGTTTATGTGGGAGGTATTGGGAGGTATGGGAAGTGGGGCATATGGGAATCCCTATAATTTTTGTTTAACATTTATGTAATCTAAATATCCTTCAAAAAATAAAAAAGTTATTATTAAAAAAAAAGACTTAGTAAAATGAATATTTAAGTCATGTAAGCAGTGTAGAGTAATAAGAATAGAAAAGTGGTGTACCTACAATGAAATGGGAATCTAAATAGAGAAAAATATATAGAATGAATTAAAAGGCCAGAATGATGAGGAGAGAGAAAAAGAGAGAAGAAAAGACAGAAAGAAAAAAGTTAATAAAAAAAATGAAAACTGAATAGACAGGATAGAAATCGAAACCAGCAAAGTTGAGACTAATAAAAAAAGGTGGAATGTACAAACAACAACAGAAAACAGAAGATAAAAAGATGAAGGAAGGAAAAGAGTGACAGTTGGTAGACAAAATCAGTATACACAGAAAATGAGAAATGAAGGAAGAAGAAGCACAGTAAGGAAGAAACAAGCTAGCAGCACCTAATTTATAAAAACTGGGGGGGGTGGGGAGAGAAAAACCAGGAAGAAAACAAACAAACAAAACACAACAAATAACACTCTCTCCCATACAAACACACAAGCAAACAGTCAAACAATGCGAAAGAACAGTGTTCCTTCTTGGGCCCTTGTGGAGCCTCTCAGGCTCCCTGTGTTCATCAATCAATTACCCTGCAGGCTTCTCTCTGCAGGTTTTGAGTCAGCTTTTAGCGAGTAAAATTAGTTAAAATTTTTTGAGGATGCTCTTTTTTTTTTTTTTAAATAAGGGACCCAAAAGAAACTAGTACAAAAATAATGTCTGTTTTTCCTGTCCTATGGTATAAGCTGGATGTTAGATATCCCAGTGGATCAGTACTCTTATTGGAGCCAGGAATTGAAGTAGGGACCTCATATATTCAAAGCAGAAATTAGATAACTTTCTAATTGGATCAGTTAGATCTTCAGTCATTTTCCCCCAGGCAGATTTTACTCTCCTAGGGCAGCTAGATTCAGCAGGCTGTATGAGTAGATCCCGCCTCCCCTCTCCCTGTCAGGTTGAGTTCCCTTTTGAAATTAAAATGGGACTCTGTGTGTTCACCTCACCACACTGAAATGATTTTCAAGCCTCTTCTAGACCACACCCTCCTCCCAGGGGACCCTAAATAGGCTCTTGGAAACTTGTTAAGCACTTGCCAATGCCTGAGTCCCTTAGGGGAGTTGAAATTCTTATAGTCCTCAGCCTGGAACTATTAAATTTGCTGACTCTGCTCTTTCTCATGCCAAGCCTTTCTATTCCAGGGCAGTTAGGTAAATCAGGCTTCCTCAGCAGATACACTTCTCCCCTCAGCCTGGTGCCACTTCAAGCTGCCTGGTGTGCTCCCCAAATCTCTAATGCGGTCCAGGCAACCAAACCCACAGAAAGGAAACCCCTCTCCACCCTTTGCCAGAACCCTCCCACTGTCAGAAAATGCTCTCTCTTGCTGGGTGGCCAGGGGGAATCAGGTCTCACCCTGGCCCCCTGCCCTTAGGGTGGGGATTACCCACCTGTGTCTTCCAGGAATGGGGCTAAAATCTCACAGTTTTACCTTGAGAAATCCTTCTCCCTGTCCAGCTCCCTCCAGATTGATATCCCAAATTCTCCTGCTCCATGGGCTCCCAGAACAGCTCACTTGGGCAGGATAATGTCCCCAGTCAGCTGTCTTTTGTGAGAGAGATGATGAGCATCCACTTAAACTGACAGCATCTTACCTTCCTCATGCTCTGCTCTTAGTTACTTTTATAATATTATTTGTTCTTTTTATCCTTTTGCACAAGTAATAACATTTTATGGAGTTTAATTTTAATTCTTTCATGGAAATATTCTATAATTTGATTGTGGTTACACAATTGAATACATTACTATGGACATTTTGACCATCAGAACGAAGTTATAGATGTAGGTTAGAGATTGGTCAAAGTGATGTTTCCAGTTTCACACTCAGAAATCACTCTTGTATTTTTATAATGGTCTTAATACAATATTTTATTGTGACCTACTTTACTGCTCAGATCATGCTTGATTCATGAACACTTTCTACTTTGAGTTCCTTCAACCACAGCGCTATTCAGATCTTGCCTTCCTGAGTGGTTCTTTGCACTTTAGATGATATGTGTTGCTGTAACAGTACATTCTGAGGCCTATATCCTAAAGAACTTCCTCCCATATTTTCAATTTTCCATCCAGTGTTTCTGCCTTATGCATTCTTCTTCTTCCTGCTTTGTCTATATTTTATTCAATTTTATTTTTAGTATTTGTTTCTTTTTCTTCTCTCTTTCAAAGAGAACGTTTACGCAAATGACTAGTAATCTTTATTGTCTGCTCATCTTTTAAACTAAGTCACTGAAATGAATTTATAATGTCATATTTCATCACTTCTTTCAGATTTTTTACCAATGTCACTGCATCATTGAGGCCCATCTTACACTCTCTAAAATATGTCAACCCCTCATCATAACATGATATTTTATCCTCAGATAGTTTATACTTCATGACTTTCTTATCTGTTTTATACCAGCCCAACATATAGGTTCTCAAAAGTATTTTGACTAAATAGCCCATCAGGAGCACCTAGAGAATTGAAAAAATAAAAATTCTTTTGTTTCCCTTTCTCGACCAACATTTTTCTATGTAAGTCCAAGGTATGTTGGTGTTTGTGGGTATGTTATTAATCCTTCTGATTAAATTATAAATTTGTATTCTGAATTCACAAAATTACAACACTTAGGAAGACCTCCAGAGCCTCATACATTTGATATTCCATTTCTAGATGTTTTTATCATTTTTTTGTACTTTGATTATCTCTTTGGATAATAACCCATTCAAAAGTTCAAAACTTATACTTTACTCAATACAAACACAGCATTTAATAATTTAGGCAAAGAAGTATAATTAATTTGGATCACTATAAAAATATGTGCCAGATTCTATAAGAAATATATTGTGCTAAAAATTATTATAGTTGATCATATTTACTAATCTGTTGCAATTTAATATGGATTACATTACCAAGATAAGAAACTGAGACTCAGAAAATGTAATTGCCAAACCATTTCACAGCTTATCATATAAATTTATGTCTCATATCTTAAGATGTATTCTATAGCATTAAGTGTATTTGTTTTGTTTTCTATGATTTCATTTTGTATAAGAGGTGAAAGAACTCTATTCATTCAAAAATGTAAACAGGTAGTATATTATTCCAGATTCAGTTACTTTTTATTGTTGAGGAAATCATCATATTGATGTTTAGAATAAGATGGTAATTGGATCATTTTCCTCTTGGAGCTCTCTTTGGGTTAAAACAGCTGAATTGTACCTCTTTTTTCCTTTATTGCAATCCCTTTTCTGTATGGTTGAACTTTTGTAATTTATTTGACTGATCTTTTCTCATTTCTGTTCCTGTATATTTTTCCAATACTTTCTTTGTGGTTATCCTGGTGTTTATATTACACAACCTATATCTATTTCCTACTGCTATCAAAAGATACCAATTTATTTCAATAGCACACATGTTCTCTGCTCTTACATCCCTCTGTTTCTCCTCTTTATGTTGTTTCTGTCCCAATTTAGCACTTTATATTTTGCATGTCCATTATCATGTAATGCTAAATTGCCTTTACTTATTCAATTGTATTCTGACTCTTATTGGAATTAAAGAGTAGAAATTGTATATTGAGGATACAATACTACTGGGTTTTGCATTTACCCTTTAAATACCCTTTCAGATAAGTATTTGTATCATAGTCTCTTAATGGTAGTAGCTTTCATTTATAGATTTTTCCTCTTATTGCAATGGCTTAAGAATACTCAAAAATCATGTTTTGTTTCATTTCATCATGAAGGTAAGAGATGGTTGCAAAATAAAGCCTTGATACAATAGTAAGCAATATATGACTGAAGAGTACTTGCACAAAATAATGGGAATATATGAGAAGGGATGCATGTCTACCCTACTTTTCTGTACTGCTTGTTGATTTTGGAAATTCAGAGTACAAGCATAATATAAAGGTCTTACATAGCTAATGAGACAGAAATGGGGAAAAGTTGTAACACAAATAATATGGTATCAAAGGTGGTGTCCATTATCAGTACTGGGATTCTCTGATGTTCTTTAGATGACA
>JAQZBX010098921.1:0-11525 GCA_029593785.1 Cabassous unicinctus
GGTTTTTTTTTTTTTTTTTTCCCTTTCCTGAGAATGGAAGCTTGGCTTCTCTCCTGTGTTGCTGAACATTTATGTCTCTACTAGATAGAGAAAGGGGAGCATTTATGACTCTGGTGAAGAAATGAGAACATGATTTTTTTGAATAAATTTTTGGATATAGAGGCTTGAAATGCTATAGAGTTGAGTGTCAGACTTTATCCTCTTTTCTCTAATCCTAACTCAATGTAAGAAGTCACTGTGCTTTTTTATGTTGTGGACTTAAAAAAATAAATATATGAATGAGTGAATTTGGTCAAACGTAATTTTTTTCCTCTTTATATACTTTTTGGAAAATATAGAGAGTGAATGAAATTAAGAAATTATTATGCGAAGTCCATTGCTAGGAAATAATCAGAAAGTGAGAGATATAGTAGATAAGAATTAACAGGGAAAGAATAAATAATCTGAGATTGGGAAAAAGTGATAATATCATCAAGAAGTATATCTATTTCCCTTCTGCTTTTGTGAAATATTTTCAGTGGGGAAAAAAGCTACTGAAGATAAAAATCTATTATAAGTGGCAACTTGACCTTAAAAAGAGAAAATTTGATTTCTCTGAAAATGTAAAATGTAGCTTTTTCAAAAGACCTCAGTGATGTGTTTCCCAAGACAAGTGTGCTTGAATGTGGGTCTCGGGAAAACAAACAAAAAATCCTTCTCCTCCCTTCTCCCTTCTCCCTTCTCCCTTCTCCCTTCTCCCTTCTCCCTTCTCCCTTCTCCCTTCTCCCTTCTCCCCCTCCCCTCCTTCTTTTCTATTTGGTATTTCTTTGCCTCCACACCATCCCTCCATTCTTATTTTAAAGAGCATATGAGTGTATATGGATGTTGTGTGTTTATGGATATAACTATACAATTTCAAATGTGAAAAAAAATTTTTAAAAAAATCTCCTCATAATAAACTACATTTTACTCTTTTTTTTTTTTTTTTAAATGAAACTATCCCAACCCATCAAATAACCATGGCCCTTGCCTAGTAATTTCAGAAGTCTGTGCAAAAATACTATTTTTACATCTGTGGGTGTCCTGAACATCTTTTCCGTACGTTGCCTTCTTTTGCTGTGCTAACAATTCTTCCATTCCCAGTCTTTGATAACTTTGTCTTTTCTTTAGAAACTTGGCTTTGTTCATCTTGTACTTCAGTTACTTGATATTGTCTCATCTTTGCTGTCAAGTGGTAATCTCCTCAGAGATCTAATGCACGTTGTTTTTTTGCTGCGAGGAAAATGGTTCCTTGTGTCTAGGAGGTATTTCTGTTCAAGGTCCTGAGAAATGTACAACCGATTGCCCTAAAACTCCAGAAGGTTAATATATCAGAAGACATGAACAAAGTGTCTCAAAACCAAACATCAGACCAGTTAGCCATGCTTCTGGAGCATCCGAAACCAAGGATGACTTCAGGTTTGACATTCACACACAAAACATGCTACTGGTATGGAAAGGTGAAGGAGAACAAGCGAATTTACTCACCTTCTGCTTTGATGTCATCACTGCTGCCAAGGGGAGTTAGCTTCAGGAATGGAAGTGTAGAACAAATATTCATAGGAGTGAATTAAATTACCAGCTGTTCTGGGAAGTTTAATAGCACTGTGGTTCTCTAAAGAGTTCTGATATAATTGCCAAGGTGACTATTTCACAAAATTTTAAAGAAACTTGGAGGTGAGACCGTTCCTCACTGTCAGTCATCTTTGAGGAACTGTGAAAAATGGGTGAGGTATTAGCAGCCTTGAGATGTCCAGATATTCTGAGAAGAAGATGGATTCTGTGAACTAGAGCTGGGGGAAATGGTGTGACTTGCCCCTGCATGCCCTTCACATTCTTCCCCCATGGAAAAGTTTAGGATGGATTATTATTCAGATGATTTGTGAGTGGTTGTTAGAAAGCAACCTAGCCATTGCTAGGTACTGATAAAAATTACATCATCCCCAAATAACCTTAATTCCTTTTTTCTGATCAGATCCTTAAGCTGATGGACTGTCAGAACACTCTAGATATAGTATATCTGCTTGTTTATTAAATGGTAAATGTCCTCAATTGTGTTCTGATAGATAAGAGGGTGATTAGGCAGTTGGATGACAAGATGTTGCTGGTCGTGGAGGATTCATAACAGGCTGATTAACTCTGTACCCAAGAATGGGAGGGTTTCCAGTAGGAGTTGTTTTATAAACTCTTTTAGATGATAAGGGGCCAGCTCATTCATTCACCACTGCCCTTATTGTGTGCTGGGAATTATGCTAGGTGGGCATTGTCCAGCTCTGTCCAACAGTACAGTGGAAGGTCCGTGCAGTGGTCTGGGGTGATGGGTCTGAGGCTTGACTGAGAAAGTTGTCATGGGGAGGAAGGACAGGACTGGAGAGTTGAAGAGTGAAAAGACTAGGAGAGAAAGAGGTAGGAGAGAGGAAGAGATAATTAATGAGACAAGGTCCCCAAAGAGATGGAAGGGGTGTGGGGGTCAAGAGTGCATTGCCAAAGAGTAAATAGTGCCTCTTCATTGTTTTCATCTGTGCCTTGAATGGGGCCACATAGAAGGATGGGGCAGCCAATATCTGTCATAAACAGGACAGGAATTTAGAGCAGTGAATGATTAGGCAAAGAGTAGGTTCGAGTCTTTGGAATTGTAGGGCTCTTGAACAAAACTCAGGGGGTTTAGTTGTCAGCAAGATCAATTTGAGTTTACAGTATTTTGTTACAATTACAGTCTAATATACACTTAAGTCACAGTAGTTGAATCAGTTTCCAGAATGGGGCAGGGTTAATCCCAGTCTCCTCAGCACTTACCAGACCACATCTGATAGTCTGTACACCATGGAAACCACAGTTCAAAAGAGATTAATCAGCTGAGACTTACTAAGAATCTTGCAACTAAGACTGTGAGGTGCACAAAATGGTTGAAAAATTTTTATTGTTTATAGTGAAAAGAAGACTTCAGTGTTGGAGAGACCAGTCAACGGAAGAGAGGCCGTGGGAAGCTGGTGTAGGAACCTCTAGTTTTAACACAGTGGTTCTCAGCCCTGGTTACACATTAGTGTTTTAAAAATACAAATTTCAAGGCCCTTCCCAGGACCAGGTGATTCTGACAGACAGCCAGGGTTGAGAAGCTTTACTTAAATTCTTTGAACAGCTGCAAAAGCTGATCCCATTCCTCTCCCTTTTAGCAGCAGCTAAAACTTGAAGCCCCTGTGCCACATGCTTCCAAGAGACTATTGAGATGGAATCTCCTCTGCCTCACATCATTATTTGCCCCAGACATTGCTGAAGGAATAAAACTCCCTGATCGTTCATTTTCTCTGGAACCTGATCCCATGTTTCTCAGTGTTTCTTCTACACTGTCCCTTTCTCCCATTCTAGAGGCTCTTCCCGTGTCTTCTAGATCTAAAAAGTCATTCCCCAATCAGCAAATTCTTATTTAGTCTCTACCTCTTTTCCAAGTGTTTTCTTTGCTCATGCCTCAGAAAACTGGCTCTCCTCTGAGGTTATGACTTCCTCACGCAGTGCTCCAAATGACTCACAGATTTCTGGCCTAGATTTCCGTACTGTGTATTTGTGCGTATGTCCTTTAGTGTCTCCACTTGGATAGCTCAGACTTCCCAGAGTAAGCTCCTCACACGCAGGACTCCTGGTACTCTGACTAATAACTCATCTCAGTAACTGGTACCTCTATTCACTCAGATGCACACATCAGAATATTTGGTATCATCCTTTATACCAGGAGTTCTTAACTAGGGGTCCATGGACCCCCAACTTGCCCGTGGAAAGATTTCAGGGGGTCCGTGAACTTGAATTGAGAATTCAAAAAAACATTATTCTTGTGGGGACGTGTTGGTGCAGGTGTAGTATATTTATTAAATAATACACAGTATAGTGTGGCCTTAGTATGATTTTTATTTGGATGTAGTGTATTATGAATGCAGTGGATAACTGCCTGTAAAAAGGTTGGTAAGGATGGTGGAGATGGTTTTATGACACCGCGGGAAAACTTGAATTTCTAAATGTTTGCCAAAAATGACCATTTGAACAGATGTTAAACTGTGTTAGGTTATCAGGTATTGAAATTATGGGAAAGTTGTAAAAAGTAATTTTGAATAACCCTAAAACTTAATTTAAAGATATGCCAATGTTGTGTGTCATAAAACTATCTGCTGCTACATTCTGAGAAGAGGTCTGTGGTTTTCACCTGACTGGCAAAGGGGTCCGTGGGACAAAAAAATGGTTCAGAAGCCCTGCTTTATACCTTTCCTTACTCCCAATCCCCTTTGTCCTAAGTGCCTATTGATTCTGGCTTCAGAGTATTATTTCCCCTTTTCCCCTTTGCTCTTCCCAGTACCCTGGCCTGAGTGGTCACCCTCTTTTCATAGGATCACTGGGTCTTCCTCTTCTCCCTCTTTATTCCCACTGTTGTACCCCTGCAGACCATTCTCCACACCATAGTGAATGAGCCGAAGACATATACTTTGAATCATGTCATTTCCTTTCTTAAGTTTCTTCAGTGATTTCCTGTCAGTCTTTTCTGTGGCCCACAGGGAGCTCCATGATATGACTACTCTCCATTTCTATCTCTAGTCCCATTGTGCAGTCCTTTCCCCACTAACTCTCCTCACACTATCTTTCTTATATTTTTGTGTTAACACATTGCATTCTCTGCCCCTGAGCTTTTGTAACATTGTTCTATCCACCCAGAATGTTATCTTACTTTTCTATCTTTCTTGTTTCAGCTTAAATTAAATGTCACTTTTTTCAGAGAATCCTTCCCTGACTCTCTGCTCTAAAAATAGGTTCTTTATCTCTTTGATGGCACTCTGTGATTTTCTTTCAACACAATTATCCCAATTCATATATATATATTTTAAGAACTTACTATGGAAAAAAATGACTAATGAAAAGAGAATAGTTAAAATAAACCCATGTGTACCCACTGCCCAGCTTCAAAATATTGGCAACCAATGTCTAATCTTGTTTCACCTATACTCTTTCCTACCTCCAATGTACCCCTCCCCCCGATTGTTTTTAAACAAACCCCAAACACCATATTATTTCATGGTATATTTATGCTTTAAAAGATAAAGACTTTAAAAAGGCATAACTGCAATACAATTATCCCATCTAAAAAAAGTTAAGTTACTTAATATCATCAAATATACAATCAGTGTTAAAATACAATTTGTTTAACTCAAGATAAAACTAGGTCCGTATCTTGCCACTACTTGCAGTTAATTGGCGTCTCTCTTTTAATCTATGGAGTTCCTCTCTTTTTCTGTTTTTCATTTTATCTCATGAAATTTATTTGTTGAAAAAACAGGTTCATTTGTCTTTTAAGGTTTCTTGTGTCTGGATTTTTTTTTTTTTTTTTATTTTTTATTGTATCCCAATGTTGCTATTTAAATTGTTCCCTTATCTCCTTTAAATAAGGTGTTAGATTTAGACTTGGTCAGATGTGGGTTGGATTTATTCCACAGAGGGTGATGAATACTTCCATTAGGCAGCATATAATATCTAGTAGTCTCTTGTGATTTTAGCAGCCACTGATAATCCTTTAAATGGTTATGGCAAAATGGTGATATTCAAATTCTATCATTCCTTCTTCATTTGCTACTTGCAATGCATCTATAAAGAGAAACCAACTTCCCATGCCAACTATTTGCTTATACTGAGGTATAGTTTGTATAGGAAAGGGGAAGATGTACTTGATTTATTCTTTTTACTTAACAGTTTTTAAAATAATGAGGTGGTTCCCTAGTACCCTGCAAAAATGACAGATGAAGTTTTTTATTGTCATTATAAATTTATGGATTTAAACATATTTGAAATCTTTCATTATCTTTGAAAAGTGGGAACCTTCTGATTCTCTTTGATATATCCCAGTAGTCTTTGTAGTTATGTGCTTTGCCTATCTCTCTGGCTAGCCTTTCAGCTTCACGAGTGCAGGGACCATGTCTGTGATGTTTCTCCTTTACCTCAAGCACAGAATCAGGCATATTAGAGTCTCTCAATATTTGTTGCATGGGGGATGGCATCTTAAAAGTTAATCAAGTGAAGCACTGCCTTGTGGAAGAGTCTTTGTGGATTCAGAGCTCCAAAAGTAGAAGTGACAGGAGGCAGGCAGATTTTGGCTAAGCATAAGGAGGAAATAAAAAAAATAATAATAATAAAAATTTAAAAAAAGGAGGAACTAAATAATTTGTGGTGTCAAGGAGGACTTTTGGTTCCACAATCAACTTTTGAGGGTCTACTTTGTTCTAGGCAGTGAGAATAAAAAGATAATTGATAGACATTCAGGCCAGGGAGAATCTTATTGTCTACTCAGGAGCCCGAGTGATTACTGAGATTATGTCTACTTCCAAGGTGTAGTAAGACCCTAAAGTCATTTGACAGATTTTATTTTGGGGGTGAAAAGTTGGATGGTTTAAAATAGTTGAAATGTCCATAATCCCATTATGTATTCTCCCATGGGCATTATGTGCCACTCTGATTTTTTGTTTCAAAGCATTATGAGTTTTCTCATTAAATTAAACATTGATAATGACGAATTATGCTTTAGTAGCAACTGTTTGTTTTTACAGGAAATTATTGTTGATTGAATATACCTTTTTCTTTTTGTAATTGCATTGCATTAAATCTTCAGACTTTTTGCGTTGTTAGTCACACCCAAATGAATAGCTTTTACACTATTCCTTTACTGATCTTTGGATTTCATTTTTTAAGAAGAGAAATTAACAGAAATGAGCCATTAGCCTTCCTCCATTTCTCTATATTATCTTAATAAAGATTAGAACAGATGTAATTATTACCAGATTACCTTGAAATTCTAATTTTTTTTTCAGAATAAAGTATAGTGGATAGCACTTTCATGATATTCCAGAATAGCAAAAGTTAAATAGTAATCATATGACTTCTCACTAACACTGAGTAATCAAAAAAAATTGAATTCAGATGGAAATAGCATGCATGAATAAGTTGTGTTCAGTTTTTGAAATGTGTAAGTAATGTAGTATAATCAGTATTTTAACTAGTGTGTTGAGGGAACTAAAAAAGAAGTATTATTAGAATAGCCTTTCAAATGTTTTTAATAACTTAGCCAAAAATTTATAAATGCAGCCCAAAATATTATCCTTCCTATACTCCAACTTGCTATTGCCACTCCCTCCCTAGTATTCACATTTCCTTTTATTGCTTCTATACCAATACAGCAAGGAAAAAAAAAAACACAACAAAAACCATTGTATCTGCCTTCACTCAGTATTATTTTCCTTAGCAGTTTCTCTTGAGACAAAATCATAATGGAAGAGAGAGGAAGAATATATTAAATTTCCCAGAGTATATTGGTTTTCTTTTAGGTATATTGCTTTAATTTCCTTTATATCCTCTAGACATAATTTCTTCTAGGTGTTAGCACACGGATGCTATTTTCAAAGATGACCTAGATAATATTTGTAATTTTGTTTTATTGTACTAAGTTATCCTATTAATTTGAAGTAACTAATGAAATAGAAAATCTTTAGGCTTTCCTTTGAGAATTGTTAGTCTGTAAGGAAATTCTCTTTGAGCATGGTGTTTTGAAACTGGAGAATTTACCTTGAACTAACTGGAGAGTTTTTCTTTATAGGTTTCAAAAAGTGTTGAATGAGCAAATGAACAAATAGATGAAAAAATGCATAGGTTGTTCTTCTTATTCAAAGCTCCTAGATCTTACTTCACTCTTACAAGGGAATTTTCTCTTTACAGATTTAGGGCACATAGAATTGTGGACAGAGTTCCTGAAGTTGGCAGAGATTTCGTTTTGTGGTTAGAACCAATTTAAAAGCTGGAGCCCACTTCAGCGTGGCTCTGCCCGGCCACCTGGTGTCCCTGTGTCTGCCCTTGTTCCATGCAAGGCATCCCCCTGCCTCTTCCTCACACTGCACTTGACAGTCATCCTGCGTGATGGGCAGACTCATCCTTGGGCCTCAGTCAGAGTCCGCGCGATGACGTGAGCCTTGTAGTGAGGCCTGGGACAGTCTTCTAAGGCTGGGAGCGGCAGCTGTTGGAAGAATGAAAGACTTGTTAAGACTGTCTGGAATAAAAACGGTTCTCTATGCAGCTTTGAGTAACATGAGGCCGATTTAGGACTATCTCCAATACACAGTTCTGTTGTAATAATAACACAATTAAAGCATTTTTTTCACCATGGTATTTACCTGAATTAATGTCTACATTGGCAATCAAGCCTTGATTGCCTTCTATTCATTAACCTCTAATTTAATTAATAAGACTTGTTCAAGGGGAATCTTCCATGTTTTCCTGTAAACAGCTCTAGTTTATTGATTCAGTTTGTAATGTTTTTAGGTTATTAAATCAATCTTTGAAATATATGTTTTGAACCTTTGATAAAATAAACCACAAGATAATTAGAAGATGTAATCTTCATTTTGTTTTGCATGGAATAGTAGGTATCCTCTTTGATATCATTAAAAACTGAGATTTTGTTAATGAATCAAAATATTGCGTCAATAATGAGTCACTATTTCAAGCATTTCAATCCATACTAAAATTTAAAAATATAGATATTCACCAAGGGTAGTATTTTAGAAAATTTTACATTTTTTCCCTCAAAGGCACCTTTTCCAAAGCTGAAGCCAGTGACTTAACATTTTTATTTGGCTTTATAAACTAAAGGATTCAGTAGCGGATGAGTATGTAGACATGTAGAGAAAAACTAATTAAGAAAGGAGAAAGTCACAATGACTCTTAGGTTAAAAGAGCAATTTGATAATCAATATGATTCTTAATGGGAAACAACTGAAGCAACTGGAGAGGAGGGAGATACTGATTAGTGGTCTGTGCTCAGATTATTAAAGGGTAGTGGGTGTTTTGAAACATGTCTTTTGGGTGCAAAAAGGATAATTAAGAAAGCATTCTATAAGTTCTACAACTTTAAAGAAATAAAACTTCAATGTATATGTATGCTTCCTAAACAAAGATTCTGCACCTTTAATTTGAAAAAAGAAAAGTAAGCAATATTTAATCCAGACTAAAAGAAGATATTAAAAATTTTATAAAGTTTTGGAATTCCCCCAAACATTTGAAACTAATTTTTACACTTCTTTCTTGACTTATCTTACAGATATAAGGAAAGAAATGTCATCTTAACAGTATCAATATTCATTCAATAAAATATTTTGAGAGACTACACTATATCAAGCAAGTTTTAGGCACTGGGCACATATCAGTGAATGAAAGAGAAAAAAGTCCCTTCTCTCCTGGTGGCTATATTCTAGTTTGAATTTAAGGCAGTTTTTAATTTTATATGACAATATATAAAATCTCAATTCCATTAGGTATTGTGATTAACATAAAAATTATTTAAATTATTATACAATTACTATAAATATAGAAATTAACACTTGGAAGTTTGATTCAAGAAGAATTATGCATCAGAATCAGAATTCAATGAAACTGGATAATGTTCTTATAAACACTTGCCATATGAAATGTTTATTGAAAAAATTGTCAGCATAAAAATAATGCAAATTAGATTGTCCATGAGATAACTTAGCGGCATTCCATCTTTAGTTGTAGTTATAGAATGTTGGTTCAATTAATGCTTTTCCTCTTTTTACTGTATTACAGGACAATTACAGTGTCATGGTCTGAGGGTATATAATCTTCAGAAACATGAGGTTCCTGGATTCCAGAATTCAGTTCCGTATATATGCAAGTTGACGACCACAGGGAGATGGAAAAGTTTTGTGGGAAGAAGTTTGTGTGTGTTTATGGACAAAGGGGGAAATGTCTGTAAATTCTTGGGAAGATTCCAGCCAGTTTGTGGAGTCAGCTACTGCCTCCTCGGGGAGCCAGTGATGAGCTTAACTGGCCTGAGAAAAATTCCTGCAGATGTCAGCACTGACTACATCCCAGCTTCCAGCACCACCAAAGGTTTCCCTCTGTCCTAAAGGACAAAGTAAAGTGTGCAAAATGCAGTCTCCAGCTGAACCCCTGGTGCATATTAATTTTTTGCCTGCACCTGGGTCTTCAGAGCACAGTTGTGATTAGAAATGTCAAGGCCATGAACTCAGGAGAGCAGAGTTGCAGAGGCAAGATGAGGCAGGCCTGTCCACCCAGCTTAAACAGAAGGAAAAATAATAAAAACAACAACTCCTAACCTTGAAAAAAATGGCACGTTGTAGAGCCTTATAATCAAATGCTCTTATGCGATTATTGTAATGCATAGTATATTTGAACAGACAGTTCAATGAGGAATGTCACTAGGATGGCTGGGCAGTGATAAATGTCTTTTGAGCATTATGTCTGTTGCAGTTTAGGGGCAAAAATAGTCCAACTAGATGTAGTTTTTAAAAGAAACTTTCAAAATCTTTATTTCAAACTCAGGTACTTGATTCTCTGGGCCACCTGAGTTCTCCTTGCTGGTTCCTTAACCTTTAAAGACCTTTGGTAGTAATTAAATTGCAACAAGAAGCCATTTTTGACTTATCAGATTGGTAAAATAAAATGTTGATAATATATAGCATAGGTGAGGTAGTAACAGAGCTTGAGGTAGGACAATTTGCCAGTATTCAGCAAAATTTGAAATGCATATCCTTCTTTTGACTTTGAATTGCACTTGTAGGAATTTTCACATGGATGAAATGACAAGTATACGAATACTCATCATGACATTATAGTAGCAAAAAATTGGGAACAAGCTCAATGCCCATCAATAAAGGAAGGGGGTTAGTTAAATTAAGTACAACTCACTCACACAAAGTAAAGCTGCATAAGTTTTATAAAACAAGTGGCAGTTTTCTATGAATTTATGAGGAAGAGTCATTAAAATATGTGAAGTGGCAGAAACAATACAGTGTACTCTGTATGGAATACTGTTATGTGTGTATATACATGTACATACGCACACATATACAGACACACACGTACACTGTATGTATCTGGATGTATCTACAAAGAAGCGTAAGTGGTGACCTCGGAAGACCAGAGCTGGGTTGCTGGAGGAGGGCGTAGCAGGGAGTTTTTTGTTTTTGTCAACTACCTGCTTACACATTTTACGTTTTTAACATGTACTTGTTTTACCTGTTTTCATTAAGCAAACAAACAAATAAGCCAAAATAAGTGTTGATGGTCTTAGTAAAGCTAGAAAATAGACTACTCAAGGAGGAGAAGGCCTGTCTAGATAGCCATGTGTTTGATTGTTGACAGAATTGACCCTGGATGAAAAATTATCTCTACAGTGCAATCTTACTTTTAATTAGAGCTGATATGCATTTAGAACAACGCTGGAAGAACCATCTGCTTTATATAGGTCTGTGTAATCTTTGTAATGGCAAAGCATTTATAACTTTCACTTTGATGATATACCATAATATAAAACCCAACCAGACCAAGTTGATTCTAGTGAAAAGAGAGAAGGAGGGAGGGAGGGAGGGAAGGAGAGAGAGACAGACAGACAGACAGATAGATAGATACCTCAGAGAGATCAATAGAGAGGTAAAGGGGGGGGGGGG
>JAQZBX010098922.1:0-11526 GCA_029593785.1 Cabassous unicinctus
CACATGGGAGGTGAGGAAAATTTTCACCTTGGAGTTAAAGGATTAGCGGGTTCTTGGGCCCAGGGTGTGGAGCTTAAGGAAAACAGTCTCCCTGTCTGAGCTATTTGCCATCCTGGCCAAACATCCTAGGTCATGGATGTGATGCTGGACAGTTATGTGAGGTCAGGGGATATATGAACCTGGGAACTGGGTGGGTGAATTGTCAGGAAGTAATGGGAGAAAGTAGAGCTGGGTTTCTTCCTATCCTTACTGCATCTCCAGTTCTTGACATATCCTTACACCCAGTGAAAGGGGAAACTTCTCACTTAGCCCAAGAGAATCTGTATGGGGTAAGAAACTGGAGTTGGGTTCCAGCAGGCAGCAGGATCCACAGCACTGGATGCCATAATACAACCCTCCACCACCACCACATACACACTGGGGAGCAACCTGTAGAGCACAAGGCAGGGTTGGGCAATTGTGGATTTGCCTGAAGGGTCTGCTGCATGGTTAGTGCACAGCTGTCTTCTGACATTGCCTCCCACTTGTTCCAAGGCTAGTGGCAGCCACCCAAGACATGAACTGCTTTGGTGCCCCAGACCACTTCCCAGGCATCACCACCATCTACTGGTCCGATCAGAGTGGCTGAACTCTCCACCTCATCCCATGCCTCTTCTCAGCTTGCCCTCTATGGGTGAGAATTACATCCGTTTTTGAGTCAATCTTCTTGTAGCCTCACTCCATCACCAGCTGATTGGTTTTTCTTCTTTGCGAGTACAGAGGCCTTGGATCTGCTGGCCTGTCTGGCTTGGTGTGTCTTCCACATAACACTCATAGAAGAGCAAAGTGCCCACATTTCCAAAAGAAACTTTTAAGTTGTTTTCATGTGTCAAAATCATGTGGGGAAAGTTCATAATTAGGGTGAAAAGTTTCTATTAAAATTACTGAGCCATGATGGTCCATCTGTGTACAGGAAGAATAAGCTGTTATGGGAAGGGTGCCTGTGGTTCTGGGAGAGTTTACATGGGGAGATACAGAAGAGAGAATTAATACAATGACTGTCACCCTTAATACAGACACCTACATTAACATCTGAATCATGTGTTTCCTAGGGAAAAGGCACCACCACCAATGTCCCTGTAGAGTCTTAGCAGGAGTGCAGAGAGTATACAACACCCACCTGGGCCTTGTGCTCTCTCTGCTTAGGTGCTTTTTGCTTTCCAAGACCCCTCAGAGAGGCTCACTCACCCAATGGCAGCAAGCAACCACTCGGCTGTGGTGGAGTTTGTCCTTGAGGGCATTTCTGAAAACCCCCACCTCCAGTGTCTTCTCTCCTGTTTTCTTCCTCCTTTACCTGATGGCTTTTGCAGGGAACTTCCTCATCCTTGTGGCCATCTGCCTGAATCCAGCCTTCCACACCCCAATATACTTCTTTCTCACAAATCTAGCAATCTTAGACATCATCTGCACATCCACAGTTCTCCCCAAGTTGCTGGAGAACCTGATGGGTGAGGGCGGCACCATCTCTTATGGGGGCTGCATGACCCAGCTATTCTTCTTGACATGGATTCTTGGGTCTGAGCTTCTGCTGCTCACAGTCATGGCCTATGACCGCTATGTGGCAATCTGTCAGCCCCTGCACTATCATTCATTGATGAGCAAATCCTTCTGTGCCTTTATGGCAATCAGTGTATGGGCAGTTGGTGTGGTGGATGCCTCTGTGCACACTGGACTAATGGTACAGCTAACTTTCTGCAGTGCTAATCAGATACATCACATTGTGTGTGAAATCCCCACACTGCTCTTGCTTGCCTGTGACTCTACAAACCTAAACAACATCATGGTTGTTGCTGCAGTCGTTTTCTTCGGGGTGGTCAACTTTCTGCTCACCATGGTGTCCTATGCTCTCATCATTGCCAGCATCCTGCGCATCCGCTCGGCCGAGGGAAAGCACCGGGCTTTCTCCACTTGCTCTTCCCACCTCCTGGTGGTCTGCATGTACTACTCCACTGTCATCTACACCTACATCCTCCCTGGTTTTGGGACCTCTGTGGAAAATGGCAAAATGATCTCCATTCTATACACAGCTGTCAGCCCTAACCTGAACCCACTTATCTACACTCTGTGGAACAAAGATGTAAAAGTGGCACTCAGGAGGGTTTTTCCCACATTTGGTAAATGAAAGAATGTGGTAAAGGTGATATTTTCTCTATTTTAAGGAATTGATTGCAGAAAGTGACTTTGAGAATCTAATGCAAGTTTCAAGGGGAAGAAGTAATTAAACTGACAGATTTAGAAATAATGTGCGACCCTAATCGGAACTGGCTAACTTCTATGGTGAAAGTTTAAAATTTCCACAGAGCTAACTGTTGATGCTCTCAGGGCTTAAAGGGACCCAGAAGTGAGGGGAAAGCAAGGGAGAGAAGGTGGCCATGAGGAACAGCAGGAGTCCTAGCATTGTCCAGAAAACATACCTTTCCTCCAATTGCTGCTGACATTTTCACTTAAACATCAGTACCAGGGATCCAGGCTTAGCCTTCACATGTGACTCTTCCACAGTGGGCTTCTTGTGTTCTGAAAGGTGGCCCATTATGCACATTGCTTGGTGCATTTTGACATGGGGTCTCTTGATAACCTGTTTTGGAGAATGTCACCTGAACCCTGATTCTCCTACCCACCTCCTCTTGGCTTAGGTTATGGAAGAGACTACAGGTACTATTCTTCACCGTCTCTGTGATGTGTTGTGACATTGGCACCATAAAGAGGATGAGAGGTGGCATAATAAAGACTTCCATTTTAGTGAACTGCAGGAAAGACGTGTAGATTAATTTATTTTTCCTTTCTCAAAGGGAAGGATTATTCCTTAAACAAGAATCTGTGTCATCACAGGAGAAATGACTTCTGGTTTTTATTTTGAACAAAATTTCTTCATTATTTTTATAGGTTAAATTCCTTCTCAGTCTCCTCCTTCCCCTTCTCTTCCTCCTCCTCCTCCACTTCCTCCATCTTCTTGTAATTATTGTCATTATTATTCTTATTCATTGCTTCAAGCCTCTAAACGTTCTTCATCATTTCAGCTTAGACTCTCTTCTCTTTTCTTGGTAATTACATTCATGCCGACATCTGCATATATCATTAATATTTACCACCGATTCACACATTTACAGCTAGAGATATTTCTTCATCTCCAAACCCCAGACTTATTGATAAAACTCCCTAGCTATCATAGCATTTGTAAGTTTTCCAGTCATCTCATCAACAATCTACATGTATGCTCCTCATTGCTTCAACCCCATCTAATTGTAAGAGCCACAATTACTGAAAAATATTTCCTCCCTTTCTAGTTTCTGTATCCATAGCATCCTCAAATTCTATTGATTGAATCTGAACACCTTTTATGTCTGCCACTTCTACCATCTCTATCATTAACATACTATAATTGCTTTCTTACTTATCTATTCATCAATTCAACTTATTTTTATGACTCTCTAAGCAAGTTTAAAACATCAGTTCACTTCTCCTTATATACTTAATCCTGATATTCATTAAGTAGTGTTAAACATTTGTTTACAGTTTCCTTTCTCTTTGGAATAAATTTTTCATTGAAACACATGAATAAATGTACACATTTTCTGAGTTTTGACAAATGCATAGAGCTTCATAACCCAAACTCCTTTCAAGACATAGAATATAACTATCAACTCAGAAGATCCCCTCTTGTCCTTCTCAAGTTAACCTTAACCCCATTCCTTATGGAGGCTATCACTGTTCTGGTTTTTTATCACTGATCAATTTTCATGTGCTAGAAATTCATATAATTGGAATTATAGTGTACATGAGGTTCTTTCTATTAGTATAGCATTTTTGATATTCATTCATGTTGTCACATGTATAGTTTGTTTATTTTTACAAGTAATCCACTACATGAATACAGCACATTCAACTCTTGGTGTACATTTGTAATTTTTTCTAATTTTTGACAATTATGAATAAAGCTGTTATGAACAATTTTGTACATGTCCATCTGCAGACGTGTTTTTGTTTCTCTTGGTTAAATGATATGGAGTGAAATTGCTGGGTCCTAGGAATTGTGTATGTTTGTTTTTTAATGCAGTTTTATTGAGATATATCCACATACCATACAATCTATGCAAACTGTACAATCAATGGCTTTTAGTATATTCACAGTGTTATTCATTCATCACAACAAACAATTTTAGAACAATTCCATTACTCCAAAAAGAAAAACTGCCAGTTTTTCCCTCCAAAATTGTTGTACCATTTTACAATTCCACTAAAAATGAATGAATGTTCCTGTACTCCACATATTCATGAACTATTAGTGTTATAAAGAGAAATATTTAAAAATTGAAATCTAATCATGACCTTCACCTGCTTAAAGTACTTGAGTAACATCATATATTTTCATGGATGAAGTTAAATATTGCACATTATCTGACCTGTACTTTTCTTTTTTTTTAGTATAAGAATTTAGTGCTATAAAAGTCTCCTTATGTACTGCTTTAGGGGAATCACACACAATTTGATCTATTGTGTTTTCATTTTCATTAAGTTCACAATTCTGTTTAATTTCCTTTTTGATTCCTTATTTGAAATATGTCCTATTTAGAAGCATGTTATTTAGTTTCCAAATTTTCAGGTATTTTCCAGATATCTTTATGTTGTTCATTTCAATTTTAATACTTTTATTGTCATAAAACATACTTTTTATGACTTGAAACTTTTAAATTTGTAAGACAGGTTTTATCATCTAGTTTATTGTCTTTCCTGGTAAATGTTTTTGAATGGGGAAGAAGTCATTAACTTCAGAGTTCACAAAGAACCTGGGGATCTGCAAATATATGCTAAGGGCCACTTTTTCCCCACAATCTTTCTCGAAATTGCATACTGCACAATTGTTTCTCTTCATATTCCTTACAAGTTCTCCAGTATCCTATGTGATCCAGCAGCACAACATCTAAACATTCTTCATCCTTCTTCCCTCACCCCTGTTCCAGCCCCACAGCAGTCTCTGTCAAAATGTCTGCTGCTGACCTTTCATTGCCTTCTGTTACATCACCTGTTTTGAGCCTTAACATCATGCATATCTCAGATGATATGCCACCTCAGTGAACTCTTTTTGCCACTTTATCTAAAAATTTGCCTCCATGCAGTCACACTATTATATTATTTTTGTTTAAGGCATTAATCACTTTGTGAAAATATGATGTTTACTATTTTTCTCATTTATATTTTAGTAGAATATAAGCTCATTAAGGGCATGGGGGTTTTTGTCTTTGATTCACTGATGTATTCCTAGCATCTAGGACAGTAACTGGTATATAGTAAGCATCTGATAACTATCAATTGCAGGAATGAATGCTCCTCCACACTAGAACATAAGTATTTTGAGCATGAAGACGTTGTCTGTCTAATGCAAACTAAGTATGACGCAGAGTACCTGCCACATAGTAGGTACCTAATAAATATTTGTAAGATGAAAGGCACACCTGGGAGAAATTTGATGCAGGAAAAGAGACTGTATTTTAATTTTTGTTGGATTCTTAGAATTGGGCCATTCATCTGCATGTTTCATGACCACAAAAGTCTGCTTTTTCAGATCACTAAGATGTCAAGAAATCAAAGTGGCTGGTGTGACCAAAACCTGAATTGCATAAGCAAGAATTCTCCCAACCAACTCTCCAGAAGGATGCATGTCTCCAAGTAGCTGAAGTGCCATATTTCTCCAAAAAATACATCCACACCATTTCAGTTTCAACCATAGATCTAAAAATCTCCAACTTCCACCTGTTCCTTCCTTCACTCCTCCCCTCAGTTCCATAAAGAGTATTTCCGAAGCCCTCCACACTTTTCATCCTCAAATTCCAGCACCATCAACCCCACACATATCCCTGCACAAACGTCACAACCTTCCACTGGGGAACTTACAGAAGAAATTGTTAATATTCATAAAAGACAACAGATCTTACATTGATGAAATGCAAAATGCAAAAATAAAATTATTTTTATATTTTATTTTTTTATTCATAGTTTATTTTTAATTCTTTTATTTTATTATTATTGTTTTTTGTTGGCTTTGTTTTGGGGGAGGTTTTGGATTGCATAAAGGTTGCAACTGTAGCAGGGGAGGATCATTGGTGTGAGGTATCAGTGGTGAGGTGATGTGTGGGGAGGGGAACTTGGAACATGCCACTATGGAATATGAATGTGTTCATTATGGTCATGAGATGTTGGCTTGGTGGGCCAAGACACAGAATAACTAGTGGCATCTTGAATTGTCATCCTGGAACTTCCAGCTATATGCTTTCATAGAGTGGCATGAATCTCAAGAGTACTGGAGCAATGTCTAGCAAAGGAAGTCAGACTAATATGCTGAACCCTTGTTATTGATGCTTGTATTTATAAACTTGTTCTTGCAAAGATGAAATTAAGCCTAGTAATATGTATTGCCTAAGAGTAACCACTTGTAAGCCATCTTGTTACTCAAATGTGGCCTTTCCCTAAACAAAACTCAGCAGATAAATTCACTATCTTCCTCCTGATGTGAGACATGATTTCAAGGAATGAGCCTCCCTGACCCTGAGGGATTATTACCAGGCACCAACTAGCAATGCATTTGGAAAAAGACCTTGACCAAAGGGGGAAATATTAAATACAAATGAGATTTTATGTCTAAGAGATTTCAAAGTAAGTCAGGAGGTCATTCCATAAGCTACACTTATGAACAATTCAGTAGGATCTCATTGAAAACTACAGTAAATAGTGCTTCCAGAAGGGGTTTTTCTGAGGACTCTGGAGACATCTAGACACTCTTGCTAGGGCAGACAACCCTAGGATAACAGCAACCCATCAGTGGGCCTTACCTTAGAATATATGATAATCCATCTCCCCAATGAATTTGAGTTAGACTCATTTATAATTACCCTACACATGGTTCTTCTGCTCCATTTATTTGGAACTATAATTAGTATGATAACCATTAAATATGTGACCTGAGAGAATTAAAACTTCCAGCTGTTCATATGCTGGTTGAGCCCTGAATCTCAATAGAGTTGCAGCCAACATGTACACTCTAGTTCATGAGACTCACCCAGAACAGCTAACAAAAAGATAAAGATGGAAAATGCCCATCCCCAAAACAGAATATCTACAACTGAAAACAGATATTTCTATCCATCTTCCCCCATGTGATTTAAGCCCCTTCTCAATCAGAAGCAGAGTGGACATCACCATCCCAAATCCTCAAGATTGAGGAACAAACAAGCATAAGGAGAATGCAGGTATTGACTAAACTAGACTTATCATTTTAGCAAAGGATGAAGTTGTAACATTGATCTAAAGAAAGTAGTCACTAGAGGTTCTGTGGGGAAGGAGAGTGAAGAATAAGTGTAACAAGGGGCATTTTGGGGACCTGGTAATTGTTTTGCATGATATCACAATGATAGATCAAGCCATTATACATTTTTTCTGAACCTATAAAATTGTGCAGTGCAAAGAGTAACCATAATGTAAACTATGGATCATGTTTAGTAACAATGATTTAATATGTGTTCATCAATTGTAACAAATATATCTTAATAATGAAAGATGTTGCTAGTGGGGGAACGTGTGGGAAGGATATGGGGTGTGGTATATGGCTATCCCCTATATTTTTTGATGTAACATTTATTATGTAAACTAAAGTTCCTTATACAAAAGAAAAAATGCTAAAAAATTAACTCAAAAAATTAATCAAAGGCCCAAATATAAAAGCAACAACCATAAAACTCCCAGAAGAAAATGTAGGGAAATATCTTCAAGACCTGGTAGGAGGTAATGGTTTCTTGAACCTTACACTGAAAGCACGAGCAATGTAAGAGGAAAAATGATAAATGAGGCATCCTCAAAATTAAACACCTTTGTGTTTCAATGGATTTTGTCAAGAAGGTGAAAAGACAACCCATTCAATGAGAGAAAATATTTGGATACAACATATCCAATATAAGTTTTATTTCCATGCTATATAAAGATATCATATAACACAAAAATAAAAGAGCAGGCAAATAAATTAAAAAATGAATGAAAAATTAAATTTACATTTTCCAATGAGGAAATAGAAATGGCAAAAAACACATGAAAATATGTTCAATATTACTAGCTTTTAAGGAAATGTAAATCAAACTACAATAAGAATGAATTCCAGGAAGATGGCATCAAAGTAGGCAGGCAGGGCACAAATATCTCACAAAAACAGTGGAGAGAGAGTCAAAAGTTGCCTGTGAGACCTGCTTTGGGGTCAGCAGACAAGAACACTGATACACAACTCCCAGGAAGTTGAGCAAAACAACAAACATGAATTAACAAACCCCTGTGGCAGAGAGGAAGTGCTTCTTTCACCTACACCCAAGATTTTAGGCTCAGGTAAAACTCATGGCTACACTGCAGCTGAGAAAGAGTAACAGACATCTTCCTCCCAGTCAGCAGTTATAAGAGAAAAGGGAGAGGGAGTCAGCATGCTTCTATTCAGTGAATTTAGCCAGCAGAGCCTGCTTGGAATCTTGGCTTTGGACAGATCAAAACACAGGAAAGCAGACATTGAAACATCTTTGTGGAAAGGTGTGTGCTTATGAGCACAATCTGCTGGCCAGTCAAAAAATAGCATGAACCAAAACTGCTTTTAGGTCTCTCTTTACCCTAACTCCTGGGAGAAAATCTGCACCCCTTTAGCAAGTGCATGACTCGATTTTCATAAATTAAGCTGGGCAATTTTAAAGACTTATGATAAGTTGCACTAAAAATTGAAGAAGTGCTGTGGAAAAAAATAACAACACATAACAGAAAGAAATTAGCCATCAGAGTAAATTCATCAATATATTTTTATGCACAGATATCATCCAAAAATTACAAGCCATACTAAGAAATAAGTAAAGATGGCCCAGCCAAAGAAACAAATCAAATATTCTGAAGAGTTACAGGAGTTAAGTAAATCAATCAATGATAATCACACCATTCTTCTAAATCAATTCAAAGAATTGAAAGAAAATAAGACAAAAGTGATAAAGAATATTGAGACAATGGGTTAGCATAAAGAACAATTGGAAACCTGGCAAAGAAATGTAACAGGGCATATGGGAATGAAAGACACAATGTATGAGATTAAAAATACATTAGAGGCACATAAGAGCAGATTTGAACAGCTTGAAGACAATTAGTGATTTGGAAGAGAGAACATCTGAGCTGGAAAAAACAAGGAACAGAATTAGAAGAGATTGGAAAAAATGGAACAGGGTTTCAGGGAATTGAATGACAATACAAAATGAACACACATACACAATATTGGTGTCTGAGAAGGAGAAGAGAATGGGAAAGGGCTGGAAAAAATATTTGTGGAAATAATGTCTGAAAACTTTCCAACCCTTATGAAGAATAAATATCAATATCCAAGTAGGGCAACTCAAACAGAATATATCTAAACAGACATATCCTGAAACACCTACTATTCAGGATGACAAATATCAGAGCCAAAGAAAGTATTTTGAAAAAAGCAAGAGAAAACCAAATCATCACATGTAAGGTAACGTTGATAAGATTAAGTGCCAACCTTTCATCAAAAACCATGGATATGTTACTGAAAGAACATAATTACAAGAGATACTAAAGGGAATGCTGCTTTCTGGAAGGAAAAGAAAAAACAAGGGCAAGAGATTTGGAGAAGAGTGTAAAAATGAAGTTTATTAGGAAGGGTAAATTAAAGGTAAAAAGACAGAAAAAGTACAATATGACAAAGGAAATCCAAAGGATAAAATGGATGAAGATTGTAATACATTTACAGTAATTACATTGAATATTAATATCTTAGAACTCCCCAATCAAAAGACATAGGTTGATAAAATGGAAAAAAAAATTAGCTATTTTTATGTTCTATACAAGAGACTCACCTCAGATGTAAGAACACAACTAGGTTAAAAGAGAAACGTTGGAAAAAGATATTCCATGCAAATAATAACCAAAAATAGCTGGAGTAGTGATACGTCAGACAAAATAGATTTTAAATGCAAAATATTTTAAGGGATGAAGAAAGTCTTTAGATATTAATAAAAGGGGCAATTCACCAAGAATAAATTAATATATTGAATATTTATGCACCTAATCTGAGTGCCCCAAGATACATGAGACACACACTTGCAAAGCTGAAAGGGGAAATAGATGTCTCAACAATAATAGTTGGAGATTTCAATATACCACTCTCAGTATTGGATAGAACATTTGGACATAGGCTAAATAAACAGACAGCTTTAATATTATGATAAATGAACAAGACCTAAAAGATATCTATAGAATATTGCACCTCAAAATAGCGGGATATACATTCTTTTCAAGTTATCATGGATCTTTCTTCAAGATAGACCGTATGTTAGGTATGTTGGGTCACAAGACAAGTCTCAATAAATTTAAAATGGTGGAAATTTTTCAAAAAACTTTATCTGATCATTTAAG
Source organism: Cabassous unicinctus (assembly GCA_029593785.1). NCBI lineage: Eukaryota > Metazoa > Chordata > Mammalia > Cingulata > Chlamyphoridae > Cabassous > Cabassous unicinctus. Next base: position 10,477 of record JAQZBX010098922.1, read on the forward strand.
ATTGAAGTTGGAAATCAAAAATGGATGGGAAAATGGAAAATTAATAAATATATGGAGATTAAACAGTGGGTCAAAGAAGAAAATGCAAGAGAATTCAGTGAATATCTTGAGAAGAATGAAAATGAGAAAAAAAAAGATATCAAAACCTTGGGACACAGCAAAGGCGGTGTCAAGAGGGAAATTAATAGCCCAAAATGCTTTCATGAAAAAACAAAGAAAGAGGTAAAATTGAAGATCTAACTGCACACCTGGAGAAAATAGAAAAATAAAAGTAAATTAATCTCAAACCAAGCCAAAGGAAAGAAATAGTAAAGGTCAGAGCAGAAATAAATGAATTTGAAAAAGAAACAATAAAGAAAATCCACAAAACCAAAAGTAGGTTCTTTGAGAAGGTGAAAAAAATCAACAAACCCTTAGCTAAACTGACAATGAAAAAAAGAGAAATGCAATTTTTTAAAAATCAGAAATGCAAGGGGAAAAAATACCAATGACCTCACAGAAATAATAGAGATTATAAGAGGATAATATGAACAATTTTATGCCAAAAAATTGACTATGTAGACGATGTGGAGACATTCTTAGGAACACTCAAGCCACTGACATTGACCCTGGAAGCAATAGAAGACCTCAACAAAACAATCACAAGGGAAGAGATTGAAACAGTCATCAAAAACCTCCCAAAGATGAAAAACCCAGGACCAGATGGCTTCACAGGTGAATTCTACCAATCATTCAAAGACAATCTAAAACCAGGTTTTCTCAAGCTCTTCCAAAAAAAGTGAACAGGAAAAAATATTACTAAACTCATTCTATGAAACTAACAGCCTAATTCCAAAACCAGAGAAAGATAGTACAATAAAAAAGAAAATTACACACCAATACCTCTAATGAATATAGATGCAAAAATCCCCAATAAAATACTTGCAAATTGAATCTAAAAGCACATTAAAATAATTATACACCATGATAATTTGGCTTTTATCCCAGTTAACTAAGGGTGGTTCAACACAACAAAATCAATTAGTGTAATAAACTGCACTGATAAAATGA
>JAQZBX010098923.1:0-11526 GCA_029593785.1 Cabassous unicinctus
AAAAAGCCAAACCCAACAGAACTGTCTTTCCATAAGGTAGGCAAAGCACAGAGACATCCTTACTGGAGAGGCTCTTTATAGATGATGGGCAGGGGGGGAGGCCTTTCCACGGAGCAAACAAAACGCCAGGGACTTTATCTGCAACATCCCAATTATCCTCACAACAACTAGAGACATGGAGTCTATCTTCTTCCCATTTTACAGATCAGAAACGGAGGCTGGAAGGATTCAGTAACTTGCCCAAGACATTCAGCTATTGAGTGACAGAGCCCAGAGCCAGGCTCACAACACGAGTCTATTTTGCAGCAAAGATCATGGTCCTAACTCTGCTGAGTCCTCAAAGGAAAAGAACTAAATATTCATTAACACGTCTATATAATTATACATAATTAGTTTTAATAATTAAAGTCAACAGAGAGAAACTAATAGAAGCCAAACTTTTCCCCCAGACTCTCTTGATAGATTGTTAGTTTGCAATAGATGTAGTGAACTGAGAGCTTTCTTATATCAAGATCTGATTTCTCCTCTCCACACTTTCACAGACCCAGTACCGCAAAGAACAGAATAGTAGCAGCTGATATTTATTGAGCTCTTATTAAGTGCCAGGCACTATGCTAAGTGACTCTCCTGCATTTTTTTCTCTTAACTTTCCCTCATCACTTTGTGAACCAGGGGATGCCTATGAGGAAACTGAGGCTCAGAGATGTCAAATAGCTGGTTCAAGGTCACTCACTTGTGAAGGGCAGAGAAAGTATAGTGAACCCAGGCATTGTCTGCAGACTCCAGATCCCCTGCTAGATCTGGTAGCAGGAAGATTGAGGAACACATGAGTTAGGGACCTCACACATTCCCTTTCCTAGATTGTAACGACAGACAGAAGGAACTTGTGGAAATTTCCTGGATATTTAGTATCTAACAGGCCTTTTTCAAGGCAAGTCATCCTTTGACGACTAGCTTAAGATGGCCTCTTTGTAAGATTTCCATGTTTTTTGCATTGTTGCATGAAAAAGAGAAAGCCATCCTCTTTTAGAGTCCCAGGGAGGCTTTGCCTACAGCAGAATCTGCCTGCAAGTCAGAGTGGTCTGTGTATGTTACTCAAGAAGCTCAGAGTGTAGGAGGATCCAACAGCCTTTCGGAGTTAGTTTTGGGGAAATTCTTTAAAGGATCCACCCTACATATTATATATATATATATATATATATATTTAACTTTAATGTGTATCCTCTAATAATCATTTATCATTTGTGCAAAATTAGAGGCTGCTACACCTAAGGCAGTAGTTCTAAATTGGAGTGTGCTTAAGACTCAGTGGAACTTCCTAAAGAAATGTATAGCCCAGAGCCTTATCCCAGAGAATCTCAATTTGTAGGTCTGAGGTTGGCAGCCAATCCCAAGTGACTCTTCTGTAGGTATTCAGAGGGCACAGGTCAAGAAACACTACTCCTCAAGGGTCACTATCCCAAGTGTTAGAGACACTTCCTTCTCTAACAAATACTTTTTGGCCAATCTCACCTAACTCTACACCTCAGTTGTGAGATTTTATTTTATTGCCATGGGGTTTCACTGCCTTTAATTTTTTCCCATAAGCATGTGTGTGTGCATGGGGGGGCGGGGCGGAGAAAGAGGCGTCAAGTCCTGATGACATGGCTTGAGCCTCCTGGATCCAGCTATACCTGAAGCCAATTCACCCTGGATTTTTTTCTCCTGCTCCTCCAGAGTCCAGGATAGTGCCTTGCAAACACTAGACATTCAATGCCTGCTGACTAAGCAAATGATAGGGGAGAAAAGAATGAATCTTTCCTTGGTTGCCCCAGTGAAGGAAAACAAATAAATGTGCATAATGCCATTGTTCAACAAAACCACTTACTCCCCAGCTCCACTTACACCCTGAGAAGAAGTAGGAGCTGAGCCAGGATCCCAGTCCGCCTGTCCTTTTGCATTCTCACAGCCGTCATGAACATTATTTCCACTGAATTCTGTGGCTTAATTGTCCAGTATTCTGCACCCTAGGGAGATGTGAGTTAATGTCTGATAACAGTGGTTCCTCCAGGATGCTCATATCAGAAGTAAAGATTTTAAAACAAACTATGCCATGTCACCAGGTTTATATTTCCAGCATCGGCAGCTGATTGACAGAAAAAGCACTGCTGAAGCACCTTCTAAAATATCTTTCTGATTTGAGTTTTCATGCCAGAGGCTATGAGGAAGAAAGGAGGAGAGGCTGTGGAACCAGACGCCTTGCTGTAGCCCTGTAGCTTTTTACTGCAGATTAGAACTGGGACTCCAGCAGGGGTCTCTTTACAAGTGTAAAAAGAGTGAGGGGTGTCTCTTACCATCTCAAAAAGGTGTTTGTTTGTTTGTTTGTTTTTTAATGTCTTGCTTTCTTCGTTTGGGCTTTAATATGGGACCCCACAATCTTTGGGATCTTAGGGGGGCTGAATTCCCATTGTAAGTTCCTGACTTTAGTTCCCCAGCCTTTGTTCTTTTAGAGGTGGAAGCAAGGATTGAAAACTGGCGCATGGACCCAGAACGTTCCCTACCTCATCTGGAGCTGCTCGCTTACTGCAGACAGGACTAGGTTGACACTGTCTGCCCAGAACCAGAAGAAGGCGCCGCTGAGTGTCTCCCAAGGGCCTGAGGCCTCAGTCCTGCAGTGACCCCAGGACCAAGCTGCGTTTGGTGCTTCTTTCACTTGATTTTCATAACTGTCATCTGGGTTTCCCTTCTGCCTGTTTTACAAATGAGGAAAACCAAGCCCACAGAGCTAAGTGATTTCTCCAACATAACCCAGAGAGCAAGTGGGAGAACCCACATGTGACCCAGGCATGAGCCCGGCTCCTCCTGACTCCAAAGCCCATGCTCTTCCCAAAGAACCTGGCTGGGCAGGGCCAAAAAGGAGCAAGAATTTGGACAACATAGAATAAAGGTTTAGAAAGGGGTCAGCAAACTATGCCCTGGGGGCCCAATTCTGACTAGCTACCTTTTTCAGTAAATAAGTCTTTATTATAACATGGACACATATACATTTACACATCGCCTCTGGCTGCTTTTCTACTACAATAGCAGAGGTGAGTTGTTTTGATAAAGGCCATATGGCCTGCAGAGCCAAAAATATTTACTATCTGGCTCGTAAAGAAAAAGTTTTCCAATTCCTGGCTTGGACCATTACACTTTGGAATCAGTCTGATTTAAGATTCACTTCCCCTTACCAGCAGTGTGTCCTCCATTTTTCTCATCTTGAGATGTGGAGACCATAGGAGCAGTGATGTCAGAGGGGCCTTCAAGCACCTGGCACAGGAGTTGGCACTTTGTAAGTACTTGCCCCAACCAAGACCATAAAAACCCCAATGCAGTACAGGCTTGTGCTAATTCCCACTAGAGGGATGGAGGGACATGGTGGTGGGGAGCGGGGTGAGGTTCTGGAAGGCTTGGGACCTTGGTGACTAGCCCCACCAGCGTAGCTCAACCCCTTCCCTACCAGACCCTCTTAGGTGCACAGTCTCTGGAGTTAATAAAGAATCAGGATCAACCTCAGTTATTCTTTATAGAGGACATTGTTTTGTTCCTTCTTTCAGCCCAACTTGAAATGTGACTGTGAAAGATAAATTAAATGGTTCAACCGGGTGTCTGTTACCTCATTGATGTATCAGGGATTTACATACAGGGCTCCTCTTAATGCCAGTGGGAACTGAGCAAATAGATGCTTTACTTTAATGCAAAGGTCAAAAGTAAGTTTGTTTATCCTCAGAAGTTATCAGGGATGATTAAACTCAGGTATGAAGCAGAGTGGGACATGGGGAAGCATTTTTATGCCAGCTTCCTTTAACATGAAGCCTGTCTTCAAAGGACACCTCAGTTTCCCTTACAGGAGCTCTTTTTGATTATACTAATATGTAATCACAACAATACTTATCTCTTAACACACACCCGGGGTTTTTATTTGCTGAAAAATTATTTCACATTAGGAATGGCGCAAGTGCAAGTACAGTATAGAAGACATCCCAGAGTTCTGGGGGAGAAACCCTTACTGTGAATCTGTTCTCCCAAACACCAGCATTGCTTGGTTTTCCACCCCAAGTTGTCCCAACCAAGAGGAGAAACTGTGAGCCCAGTGATATATTAAATGTTTAACCCAACTTCATTAACTAGAGCTAAACGCTAACACACACTGTACCGGCTTCCAGCACAAATTAGCATCCATAATAAAGCATATAATTAGCCATATACCCACGCGTTCCCCATGATGAATAAGCCCCCAAAAGCCCCTGTGTTGCTCTTTGATTTTTCTGAGCTGGGACTGTGGTAGCAGCCTGGTTGCTAGAATCCTCTTGTCCATCAGCTAGATGACCTTTTGAATTGACAAGTTTCTGAACAAACTTATCCAAAGTCAATAATGGAAAGTCAAGGAGAGTTACCTGCTTTGTTGCCCAAGGAAGGGCCCACAGGGAGTTAAGCTCAATGTCCAAGTAAAGAGAGAAATAAAATACAAAGCTTTCCTGGTCACCCACATCCAAGCCCCACTCAGTGAACACCAAGAGCCCTCGGCAAAATCACAACAGCACTGACATCTCCAGAAACCTCCATCCTCACCATGACCCCTACATCTCGGTGGCTGGACACTTACAAAGGACTTGCATATCTGCCATTTCCTCCAACCCTCACTTGAAGAGGTTGAGGTTAAAGGGATTTTCCCAAAGTGCATAACCAGTAAATGGCAGAAGCTGAACCTGAGCCTAAAATTCCAAATTTAATTCATTTCAGATTAAACCTTTATTTAGCAGCTATTACATACCACCCACAATACTAATATTTGGGGATCATTCCCCATATCAAATCCATCATCTACCTTCACTGTATCTCTTGTCTCAGAGACTGTCCCTCCATCTCTCCATCTATCATCGCCCTAGGCCAAATCTCCATTGTCTGGCTCCTGGTTTTGGTAACAGACTCCTGGCCCTTCATCCTGGCTTTCATGCTTTTTTTTTTTCCTTTTTTTTTTTTTTAGGAGGTACCAGGGATTGAACCCGGGACCTTGCACATGCAAAGCAGACCCTCAACCACTGAGCTATACCCACTCTCATGCTTGTTTTCTTACAACTCGTCCTTACTAAATTATGTCAACCAGTGCTTGTCATTTCTCTACTTAAAACCTTTTTATGGCACATGGGATAAAATTGAAGTTTCTGTCCATGGCCTGCAAGCTTTCCTAAGATCTAGCCCCTGCCTGCCTACCTTTCTGATTTTTGAGCTATGTTTTCCCCTTGCCTCACCATGTCCTCTTTTTACTAGCTGGCTTTTCTTTTGTTAATCTCAAATACGCAAAATTCTTTGCTGCCCCAGCACCTTTATATTTGCTATTTTCCTCTGTCTGAAATATTCTTTTCCTTGTTCTAGTCTTAGGTGGCTTTCTCCCAAGGTTCAGGTCTCAACTTAAATATTACCTCTGAAAAAAAGGCCTTCTCTTTCCGTAATCTAAAATGGGGCTCCTCTATGTCATCCTCTTGTTTATTTCTTCTTCTAGCTCATATCACCTTGAGAAAACATCCATTTACTTGCCCATTTGTTTATTCCCTGTCTCTCTCACTCAAAGGCAAGCTTCATGAGGGCAAAGAATTGACTCTCATATTTATTCTATAACCCAGCATTTAGTGAAGCCCCTAGTAGAGGGGCACATAATAAATTCTCAGTAAGCATTGATTGAATAAATGAATAAGTGAAGGATACAATCTAACAGCAGTACAGTATTACTATCCACTATCATACAGTTGTCTTCATATATTGAGTGGGATGTGGACTTTGGGGACAGGACTTCTCCTAAAGGACAAGTGGCTGAATGACAGAATGGGAGAAAAAAAAAAAAGAATGCTCATCACTTTTCTCCAGGACTGAAAAGCTGTGCTGATACATTCAAACTCAGTAGTAAATCGATAAAGTGGATAAGCTCTTGGGCAATGGGAAACATCAGATCAACCACTCTCCCCCTGCTAAGGGATCTCTAACACAATTGGCACACCAAGGAAAGAGGCTGTTGGAGGAAGACCATGAAGGTATAAGAAGACACGTAATTTACAATAAAGGTAGTTCTATAATCTATCCATGGGCTTATCCAAAGGACAGGCCATGGGTGAATAGCTTGTCTATTTCAAGAGGTGTCACCAGAGATCCTTTCATGGACTCTTCTGAGCTCTTTGCCAAATGAATCCCATCTAGGCTAAAGGGAATCCTGCAGAAAAGGCTCCTCATAATTTTCCACTGTGACTACATTGCCTTTTCTTTGAATGAGAGTGCATCATTCCAGGCTCCAGGCTGAGGTAGCTGAAAACGCTTCAGCCTTGGACACGAAACCACATCCAGAGCTTTGACTTCTGGGCTTCTGTTGGAGCCACCCTCATCAGCGGAGTGTATCTTGTCCAGATGAGATGCCAACTCCAGCCTCGCCCCCCTCTCCTTTGCCCCACCTGGGCCAGTTCTGTGGAAACCATTTTGAAAGAATTCCCCAAGTCCCAGGTAGAATGCCCTGTTCAGTTTCTGCTCTTGTCAAACCTCTGTGGATGCTGACAGTTCCTGATGGGCAGAGGTTTTATTCAGGACTCTGAGAGGGGGCTTGACTTATTCATGGTCCGCTGGAGAGATGTGGAATGACACGGGCAGGAAAAGGAGAATTTTGGCAGAAATAGTTTACCACTCCACTAGTGAGAACAGTTACTCAGACAGGTATTTGAAACCCAACACAAGAGCTTGTGCTTAGAGGTTTCCAGAAGAGTATCCACAAGTTGAAGTTACTGAATCGGAGATGTGTATGTGGTCTCTCTCTCTCTCTCTCTCTTTTTTTTTTATCACTATTTTAAGCCTGCTTCCTTTCACATAGGAAATAAATACATAAAACCAGCTTGTGAAATCAGAATGGCTCCATGGACAATGAGGTATCGATTTCTCTGTGTAGGGATATTACCTAAAACAAGGCTAAAAATGTAACCTCTGCTTACTTGGAGATTTGAATGCAGCCTTCTGGACAGCCCTGAAGTCAAGAAGCAAAGAGTGCTTTTTCAGAAAATTATTTGGCTACTGTGCAAAAGAAATGTTTAAAGCTTTGATGTCTACCCTTGTAGGTAGCTGATTTTCCATGGGTAGTCAGTCTCCTGTGTATGATGAGTAGATCTGGGGAAACTGCTGAATATATTCATTTAAAACAGACTCTCGGCACTGGTAGCTGAGAAATTTCCATGGGACTGTTGCACTAGAGTCTTTTGCATAATTGAATACTGTGTCTGCAAATAAGACTAATAACCATAGTTGTTCAAGTGATTACCATATCATAGATCCTAATAGTCTACCGGAAGCGCTCCTGAGGCTTTTTTTCATGACCATCCAACCTTGATTGGTTGGTTGTCTAAACAATTGTGATGGCTGCTCACTTGCCTCTTGGCCATTTGTGTAGTTGTCTCTGTTCCGGGCCTCAATTCCTCCATTTATAAAGTGTTGAAATTGGACTGACAGTCTCTGTGGTTTTTGAAAGATCTGGCATTCTGGGTTTGAAAGAATGAAAACATCCTGTTTCAGATACTCAATATAAATTGAAAAGCCATGACCCACCAAGTTTACCCAGTAAGAGGTGGAGCTGATATTCTGTCTTACCTCCAAAGCCCTCAGTCCTAACCAGTATTTTTCTCTGGGTGAAAGGAAAAACAGAGAGCAGAGCCACTCACTGTTTGACCATCCAGAAGTCTTAGAGAAATGTGTATATTTTCTGCTATTAGCTGGAGAATAGTGTCCTGCCTGGAGCTCAGGAAACCAAGATCACTGATGTAGTTCCTGTATTAATTGATGGAATTCAGTTGTATCAACCTTCTGACTACCTAGTTGGTAAATAAAGATGGGTCTGCTGGAATGCCACGGAATTGGGGAGACAGCGAATGGCGTGGTGCAATTATCTCACTAACATAACCTAGAACATCTGCATGTATACACATGCACACAGCTGACAGCAGTTCGATTTAGTATATCCAGGGCAGACACTTATTTTTTAGTGAATTTAGATAACACATTTTCATGAAACATGATGCCCAATAAGCACAAGTGAAATATTTTAGCTGCTCACCATGACCCGAAGCAACAGTATTACAGCAATGCCATAGTCCACACCACTCCCTCCTGCCCGTGGTCCCTGGAGGAGGTGACTGAGAGCTGTGCAGGCAGAACAAGCCAGCTGGAAGGCAAGCTGGGATTGCTCCCACAGCATGGCCTGCTCTCCAGCTTCTTCCAGACCACTAACTCTGCAGCTTTTCTCCTGCTTCCCTTTCTGCTTGGCAGGGGCAAAATTTAGTGACGAAGAGCTTGAGCTCTGGAATCTGGGCCCAAATCATGGCTTCTCCACTTTCTTTGTTTGGGGAAGACACTTTACCTCTCTGAGCCCATTTCCTTCCTCGTAAAATGAGGACAAATCATGATAGCAGCCTCAGGTGAGAGGCAGTCATGACGGTGAGAGTTGAGATTAGGCATATCATAAAAGTTTAATTCTGGTCTTGGCAAATATGCGCTGTATTAGCTTCCTACGGCTGCTGTAATTACCACAAACTTGGTCACATGAAACTACATGAATTTCTTATTGTACAGTTCTGGAGATCAGAGGTCTGAGGTCAGTTTCGATGGACTGAAGTCAGCAGGCTGCTGTTCCTTCTGAAGGTTTCAAGGGTTAATCGGTTTTCATGCCTTTTCTAACTTTTAGAGGCTGCCTGGGTTCCTTGACTCACGGCATCTTCCTCCATCTTCAAAGGCCATCACTCCAACCTCTGACTTCTGTCATCCCTCCTCCTTCTTCTGCCTTTGACCTTCTTGTCTCATTATAAGGACACTTGTGATTACATCTGACCTACCAGATAAGCCAGGATAATATCCCTATCCCAAGATGTTTAACCTAATCACACGTGCAAAATTTCTTTAGCCATGTTTGGTAACATTCACAGGTTCTGGGGATTAGGATGGGGACATCGTGGGAGGACAGTGATCAACCTACCACACACACTTTTGTGATTTACTGTTACGCTTACTTCTCTTCTGCCCTTTCCTTTTTTTATTTCAATCAAATGCACACACAGTAAAGTGCACATATCTTAAGTGTACAGTTTGGCTAATATTTACACGTGCATTTGCCCAAGTAACCACTGCTCAAGTCAAGAGCATTTACAGCCCCCTGCAGGCTCCCTGGTGTCCTCTCCCAGTGAGTGCCCACTTCTTTTGTTGTTCTTGATGAGCTTCTTTTGTGTCTGGCTTCTTTTACTCACCTTTGCATCTGTGAGATTCCATCAGCTTGTGGGGGTGCAGCAGTAGTCTTTTTTCTTTTGCATAATAATGTAATAAATAGCATGCTTATCCTTAATCTTTCCTTTTGATACATCCCATCTCTGACTACTTGCTACTAGGTTTCCAAAGATCATCTTGAACATCACCTCCTTTTAAAAGTATCCCCTGGTGACAATATGTCCTCCCAGTCAGACTCGATTTCCATGGCCGCCTCCTACACCAGTTGTACGTGACCTCTAGGACATATACATATTCATCACGCGTCAACTCCTATTAGCCGCATGCCTCTCTCAGCCTCTACACCGCGTGCTCCATGTGGACAGGAACGCTGTGCTTTATTTGTGTTTGTATTTCCATCAGCCCTAGCGTGGGTGCACACAGCCACTGGGTCTCAGCAGCATCTACTGCATTGCCTTTATGACAGCCATTTTCTGCTGAGAAAAGAAGCATTGTTGCTTACTAACTGAGACCATCCCGTGCAATGTATGCCTGTTTCTAATGTGTTTGATAAGACCCCCTAATAAAAGGCAGCCTGGGGAATTTCCACACTGTCCCTTTTAAACACAGTCAGAGACAAATGCTGGGGACAGGTGGGGGGAGGGGGGAGAAAAGGTTTGTTTTGGGTGCCAGGATTTTGAGCCCTTGCCTTCTAAGGGTTTTCTCCTCAAAGCAGAGTAAGAAGGTGTAATGAAGAGCCCGGTCCTTTTTGTGAGGTTTCAAGCCCCATCCTTACCCATTTTTTATTTACCCCACAACTGGGCAAATTGACAAAACAGCCCAGACACTCCCTTCTTTGGTGTTGGCAGGGAAGTTTAAAATACACAAACACGTCTATGTCTGGGAACTCTCGTTCAGGGCCACATCCCCTAACAACTATGAAACCTTGAAGCCACCTACCCATGCCCCCTTCCCCTCCTTTACTCCAAACAGAACCTGAGCCCTTCTTCATAGGGAATACTTTCACTGTTCACTGTGTGACTAATCAACTTTATTTCACATCCATTGATGTCCGTATGTCAATTGTCCTGATATTTGTAACTTCCTGGACCGGGCAGGAAGGCTTGAGACCCAAACAAGACAGAAGATATAAACTAAAGTCTCAATTCTTGAGAGTGACAATAAAAAAATTTCACCTAGGGGTGCACATGGGTTCTTTTTGCTTTCCATGTCATTGCCTCTTCTTCTGGAAACCCACCTGGATTTTCCCTGGGAACCATCTCTCCTCATTCTTCACCCACATGTTTGGGTGGGGCTGGCACCTCCTCCAGCCCCCAGGGCCCCAGGATGGCCTTGACCCAGGCCTGGACAATCATTGCATTGTGCCTCCCTGGCCAAATTCATTGTTTCAGGGATGGGCCCATGACCCATGGGCTGATCCAGGGAAACTCAATTTTGGGACTTTTGCTTGGATTTTGAAGCAGGAAGAGCTCTTTTTGCACTGGGCTTGCTGTAAGGTTAATCTAGGCCCAGAGATGCCAGCACCCCCTGTACTGAGAGGTCCTTCCCCAGAGTGAGGCCAATTTGTAGAAAACCAAAGCATAGAGAGAAGGCAGGGAATTTCTGAATCCTCAGGATATTGTGGAATCCCTGAATCTAGCCACATTCAGAGCCAGATCCACTCCAGGACTTTGTAGTTGTAAGAATTAATAAATACCTTTTTCAGTTTGAGCTATTTTTAGTTGGGTTTCTGTTATTTGTGCCTGAAAGATATGTTCGAGGGACACAGTTATCAGGTTTTCTGTACTCTGAGCTTTGTGGCTCTTTGAATAGATTGAAGTCAAAAATGCAGTGGAGACCGTACAACCTTGGTCCTCCCATGAACACTGAAACCTTCCTCTCTAGATGGCAGGAGTAGCAGCTCTGTTAGTAGCAGCAGGAATATCTTGATTTGAATTGCCATTCTACCAAGACCAGAACATCCTGAATAATGGCACTAGGTCAACAATTTGCAAGAATTACCAGCTGAATCAGCATGCCGAAGCTTCACCTCACTGGAACATCACTTATTATGTGTGCCAGGAGTCCTATGTCAGCAGAAAGCTGGTGCTGTGTTGGACAAGCAAAGATGAACTACAGAATGAGCACGATTCCCCAATTCCCACTCAGTGAAATTTAATTCTTTGGTTGTTTCCCTTCCAGTGTTGGATCCAGTAAGGTAAACTAAACTGGTACAAAAGTTCTAATACACAAGAGCTAAAATTGATTGAGCACTGTGGCAGGCAGAAT
>JAQZBX010098924.1:0-11523 GCA_029593785.1 Cabassous unicinctus
TTTCTCCTTCAGTGACTGGATTTCCAAATCTCTGTGTTATGGCAGCCTACCCTTACTCCAACTAATAGAGTGGGTTTTTTCCCTTTCATAGAATCAAAGAATCTTTGTCTTTAAAGGCTAACCAGACTAACTTTTGAACCTGTCATCTGACAGAGCATCTCTTGAAGACCTCTAGTGGTCGATGGCTCACTTCCTATTGAGTCAGCCCGTTCTATCTTTAAGATAGAATTTAAGATAAATTGAAATTGATACTATTAGAAAGATTTTTTGAGGAAGGGTACAGTTCTCTTGCAAAATAGGGAAGAAGGCTTAAAAGTAGTTCAAAGGAGTCGCTTTGGGGACCCCTGCAGGTCAGAAAAGTGCCACACACATCGTCCAGGAGCAACTGGGGACACAGAGGCAAAGAGGCCAAAGGAAAAACCATGAGTTGATACCCCTGTGGCTGGGAACGCCGCCCACCCCACCCCTGAGGAAAAGAGCCTCAGTAAAACCTGCAGCTGAGTGGCCAACGGAGAGGGGAAAGGACAGATTCCTCCCTGGGAAGAGGGCGGAGTGGCGGAGGGCTGACTGAGGTTTCTCTTTGGCAAATGTATCTACCATAACTCGCTAGATCAGAGGAGGTAGTGGAAATTGAAGGATTGTCTCCGTGGAAGGACTTGCCAATGAGAACCATTTGCTGGACAGCTGGGAAAGTAAAGGAAGACAGACTGCTCTCTCCTGATTCTTTTGCAGTCACGGTAGACCTGGTCGGGCCCCATTAGTGGCCCCCTACCACAGTTCTTACTATTTAAACAGGTCAATATCAATTTTTAGAAAAAATTAAACTAAAAATCAAAGACGGGCTATGAAATAAAATCACTAGGCAAGAGAGAGAAATTGATCAACAGAGCAAAATCATCACCATAGCAGATGCCTGGGTATCAACAAAAGACAGCCCACACTAAGAAATGGGAAGATACAGCCCAGCCCAAAGAACAAGCCAAGACTCTAGCTGAGACACAGGATTTAAGACAACTAATGAATTATCTTCAAGCAAACCTACTTAATCCATTTAAGGAGATGAAGGAAAATATGATTAAAGAGATGAAAGATATTAAGATGACACTGTGTGGGCATAAAGAACAATTTGAAAACCTGCAAAAGAAGTAACAGAGCTTATGGAAATGAAAAACACAATGGATGAAGTTAAAAATGCATTAGAGGCAAATAAATAACAGCAGATTTGAAATGTTAGAAGAATGAATAAGTGAATTTGAAGACAGGACATTTGAAACTGAAAACATAGGAGAAGAGACAGAGAAAAGAATACAAAAAATTGAACAGGGTCTCAGGGAACTGAATGACAACATGAAATACACAAACATACACGTTATAGGTGTCCCAGAAGGAGAAGAAAATGGAAAAGCATATTTGAGGAAATGCTGACTGAAAATTTTCCAACCTTTATGAAAGACATGACTATCAATATTCAAGAAGGACAATGTACCCCAAACAGAATAAATCCTAATAGACCTACTCAGAGACATTTATTATTCAGATTCTCAAAGGTCAAAAATAAAGAGAGCATTTTCAGAGCAGCAAGAGAAAAGCGATGTATTACTTACAAAGAGCTCTTAACAATGCTAAGCGCCGCTTTCTCTTCAGAAACCATGGAAAAAGGCAGTGGTACGATATACATTAGGTACTAAAAGAGAAAATCTGCCAGCCAAGAATTCTTTATCTAGCAAAACTATCCTTCAGAAGTGAAGTCTTTACAGACAAACAATAACTGAGAGAGTATGTTACCAGAGACCAAATCTACAAGAGATATCATAGAGTGTGTTACTTCCTGACAGGAAAAAACAAGGGATAGAGTGTAGAAATGAAGAACCTAAGTAAGAGAAATAGAAAGGGTTAAAAGACAAACAATACTAAGATACGACAACAGAAAGCCAAGGGAAAAAATGGACGAAGTGAGTAATGCCTTTATAGTAGTAACACTGAATGTTAATGGACTGAACTCCTCAACTAAAAGGCAAAGACTGATAGAATGGATTAAAAAAACACAAGCCATCTATCTGTTGTCTACAGGAGACTACTTAGACATAAGGACACAATCAGATTGAAAGTGAAAGTTTGGAAAAAGATATTCCATGCTAAGAGTAATAAAAAAAAAGAGTGGGTATAGCAATACTAATACTGAATAAAAAAGATTTTAAGTGTAAACTGTTATAAGAGATGAAGCAGGTTACTATGTATTAATAGGAAGACAATTCACTAAGAAGAAATAACAATAATAAATATTTATGCACCTAACATAGGTACGCAAAAGTACGTGATACACACACTGGCAAAACTGAAGGGAGAAGTAAACATCTCTACAATAATAGTTGGAGATGTCAACAGTCCACTCTCTGCATTAGATAGAACATCTGGACAGAGGATAAGTAAAAAACTGAGAGCTTGAATAATATGATAAATGAACTAGATCTAATAGACATTTATAGAGCATTACACCCCAAAACAACAGGATATACATTCTTCTCAAGTATTCATGGATCTTTCTGCAGGATAGACCATATGTTGGGATATAAATCAGATCTCAATAAATTTAAAAACATTGAAATTATATAAAACACTTTCTCTGATCATAATGGAATTAAGTTGAAACTTAACAGGTAAAAAAGGGAAAATTCACAAATATATGGAGATTAAACAACACACTCTTAAATAAGCAATGGGTTAAAGAAGAAATTACAAGAGAAATCAGTAAATACTTCAAGACAAATGAAAACGAGAACACAGCATACCAAAACTTATGGGATACAGCAAAGACAGTGCAGAGAGGGAAATTTATAGCCCTCAATGCTTATATTAAAAAAGAAGAAAGAACTAAAATCAAACACCTAACTTCATACCTGGAAGAATTAGAAAAATAACAGCAAACCAATCCCAAGTCAAACAGAAAGAAAGAAGTAATAAAAATTAGAGAAGAAATAAATGAAATGGAGAAAAAATAGAGAAAATCAACAGAACTAAAAGTTTGTTTTTTTGAGAAGATCAAGGAAATTGATAAACCCTTAGCTAGATTAACAAAGAAAAAAAGAGAGAAGATGCAAATAAATAAAATCAGAAATGAGGAAGGTAATATTACCACTGACCTAGCAGAAATAACAGAGACCATAAGAGGATACTATGAACAAGTGCATGCCAACAAACTAGACAACGTTGATGAAATGGACAAATTTCTGGAAACACATGAACAAATCACATTGACCCTAGAAAAAATAGAAGACCTCAACAAACCAATCACAAGTAAAATATTTGAAACAGTCATAAAAAAAAAAACCTCCCCAAAATGAAAAGTCCAGGACCAGAAGGCATCACAGGTGAATTCTATCAATCATTTAAAGAAGATCTAATACCAATCTTGCACAAACTCTTCCAAAAAATTGACCAGGAAGGAATGCTAACTAATTCAGTCTATGAAGCTAACGTCACCCTAATACCAAAGCTAAACAAAGATATTATGAAAAAAGAGAATTATAGACCAATTTCTTTAATGAATACGAATTAAAAAATCCCCAACAAAATACTTGCTAACCAAATCCAAAAAAAACATAAAAAAAATTATATATCATGAGTAAGTGGACTTTATACCAGATATGCAAGGGTGGTTCAACATAAGAAAATTCACAACAAAACTATTATGACTTATAGACAATTTCAGCAAAATGGCAGGATACACGATTAAGAACAAAAAATCATAGCATTTCTATACACTCCTAATGAGCAATCTGAGAAGGAATTCAGAAAAAATTCCTTTTACAATAGTGACTAAAAGAACCAAATATTTAGGAATAAGTTTAAATAAGGACAGAAAGAACCTGAATTCAGAAAACTATAAAACATTGCTAAAAGAAACCAATGACGATCTAAATACGTGGAGGGATAGTCTGTGTTCATGGGTTGGAAGGCTAAGTATCAAGATATCAATTCTACCCAAACAGATCTACAGATTTAATGCAATCCCAATAAAAATTCCAATATCCTTCTTTGCAGAATTGGAAAAGCCAATGATCAAATTTATCTGGAAGGGTAAGGGCTCCTGAATAGCCAAAAAATCTTGAAAAAGAAGAATCAAGTTGCAAGACTCTCACTTCCAGACTTTAAAGCATATTATCTAGCTACAGTGGTAAAAACAGCATGGTACTGGCATAAAGATAGACAGATTAACCAATGGAATCAAACTGAGAGTTTGGAAACAGACCCTCACATCTATGGTCAAGTGATTTTTGACAAATCTGTCAAACCCACTCAGCTGGGTCAGAATACCCTTCAACAAATGGTGCTGGGAAAACTGGATATCCATATCTAAAAGAAAGAAAGAGGAACCTTATCTCACACCTTATACAAAATTTAATTCAAAATGGATCGAGGACCTAAATATAAAACCTAGAACCATAAACTCTTAGAAGAAAATGTAGGGAAACATCTTCAAGATCTTGTGGTTGTTGGTGTTTTCTTGGGTCTTACACCCAAAGCACGAGCAGCAAAAGAAAAAATAGGTAAGTGGGAGTCCCTCAAAATTAAATACTAAGATTTTATCAAGAAAATAAAAAGACAGCCTACTCAATGGGAAAACAATCCTTAGAAACCACATATCTGATAAGGGATTGATTTCCAAGTTAGAGATCACACAACTTAATGACAAAATGACAAGTGACCCCATTAAAAATGGCAAAAGAATTGAGTGGGCATTTTTCCAAAGTGGAATTATATATGGCCAAAAGACACATGAAAAAATGTTCAACATCACTGACTCTAGGGAAATGCAGATCAAAATTACAATGAGATATCATCTGACAGAATTGTGTTAGCAGTTGGAATTAGATGATATAAAAGTGCCTGAAAAAGAATTTTTTAGAGTAATGCTTCCATAACTTGTTAAGCTACCTTTTTCTGTTCTTTTATTTTTGTGAAATTGAAATAAAGTTCTCAATTTAAAAAAGAAAGCATTTTTAAGCTAAAAGTAACTCAGTATTTCACTTGCATGGGTCCACTTGTCCTCAAAGCCATGTAAACCATCCTGATTCCCTTCCTTACATCAAGAGTCTTCCATTTTCTGAAGGCAGTGATCATGCCCCATAAGTATTCTCCTGGGCTAAATGTTCTCCATTTTTTAAGATTTCTTCTTATATTTTTGAGATCCAAGTACCAACTCCGCACTCATTCTCCAGGGTATCTACAGTCCTCAAAGCTTGGCGACTCCAAACAGATCCCAAACCACATGTGGTTTGGCTAGCATGGAAAACAAGACCAACTACCTTCGTTATTCTTATTCCCATGCTTTTATTCATCCATTTTAATATTAAATTCAACAAACATTTATCCAGCTTTCTCTGTGTTCAAAGATGCTAAGCATTTGTAGGCTTGGTTTTGGTGGATACTTAGCATGGATGATTTACTGTGAGTCTTCTGTGGGCTGCTCTGCCATAGTGTCCTCTCTGTCCTGTATGGCTTCAGCTCGTTTTATGGACGCAAGTGCAGGGCCTAACGAATATCCCTGTTCAATTCCACAGTGTGACATTTAATCCCCCACACTGTCCAGTCAGGATTGTACCCTCCTGATTCTGTTATGCAATATTTCCCTCCAGGCAGATGATGGAGAATTAGAGATGGTTTTGACAGAGAGCCTCTAAAGAATAATAAGGAGCACTGGGCCACCCACAGACCCCAAGACTAGTAAGACACATGCCACGTAACTTACCCCTGACCTACCATTTAGTTCATATATATGAAAACGGCATATTAATACCAGAAAAGAACGCTTACTTGACCTTGAGGGCTCTGTTACTAAGATTGTTATTATATAAAATGATTGATTTTTTTAAAAAGCCTATGTCATATTCAACAGAAAGCATTTAAGTCTGTAAAACAGGTTTGAATAATTTCCTGGTATAATAATAATTTGAATAACTTCCTGGTGAAGCAAACAGTTCAGTTAATCAAAATTAAAGACACGTTAGAGGGTCTTAATGGAATGAACTAACATGGCATATGACGGTATTGAAAAATATCTGCAGAAGAAAGACTCCTTTGAGGTGACTTTTCCCTTGGAAACATTGACCTCATCTGTACCCTCCTCTTCAAGTCCACCTCTATACTCTATTTCTTCCCACCACATGTGACCATGTGCCTTCACTCCCCCTGCCCCGTGCACATGTCCCGGAGGCTCTATTTCTTATGGCTCTGCCTTGAGCAAGTTGCCACTTTTGCTCTGGCGAGTCCTTGCTCTTTCTGGTTTGGGGATTAGGTTCCCCGGTCCTTCCTGTGAATGCTGTCTGTTCAGACCTGGCCTCAGGGAATCCCAAGCCATTCCCTGGCTTCCCAGTAGGGGGCAGTGTCAACAATTCTCATGAGCTCAGACATTCTACAAAGTCAGCTTCCTTAGGACACCTTGGGAATCAAGAAGGTTCAGCAGTCCAGTGACCAAGACCAAGAAAGATTAAAGGACGTACAAGAGGTAGACGGAGGAGAAGACGCAGTGAGTTCACCCTTTCCAGGAAACCTGAGAAGCTCTTATTACTCTCTGGTAGGAAAGGATGAGACAAGTGCTTTTGGTCAGTGGCTGCCAGGCATATATTTCTATGGGGAAAGGAAAATAGGCCACAACTTAGAATCCCAGCTCTGTCACTTACTCGCTATATTGAGCAAGAAACATAAATTCTCCAAACCTCAATTTCTCCATCTATAAAATGGGGGTGTGAGCATTTGCCTTGGAGATCTTTGTGAGGTTAAAAGCTCAGGGGGTGCCACCTCCCATCTCTTTTCCTTGGAATTGAGTCCATACTTCTCTCTAGCATTTGCCTTTAAATATTAAGCTCTACTTTGCCCAGTGAGGGTTATCAGTGAAGGTAGAATTAAAACTGAAAGTGTTTGAGGCCAAGTGTGTGGATAAAAAAATATAACAATATCTTCTCAGCACAGCTAATTCGAGAAGACAGAGGGCCCATTTCTCATGCAAATACATCGTCTCTCTCATGTCCACCCACTGGCCTCTCAGGTTCTACTAGTTATGTCATGAATGTAAGGAAACATTGATAGGAAAATGGAGTACAAATCCCTTCCACTACCGACAAGTTGGGTGTGAATGCCACAAACAGTCATGATAACAGTGTGATGTCCTTAATAAAAATTCGTTTGTCAAACACATATTTACTTAGGACCTCTCTCCACGTGTCAGTTTTCACTATTGGAGGCTAGAGATCCACAACTACAGTGGTGAATAACGTACGGCACTGCAGCTTGGCTCATGCTGTCCCTTTTCCCTTGAATACTCTTCTCGACACCCTCTTGTCTGCCTGCCAAATTGCTATTTCAGAACTCTGTTCAAACGTCATCTTCTACTGGATGCCTTCCCTCATCCTTGTAAGCATGATTACTCTCTCCTCCGTGAGTTCATAGTGTCACACTTACTACACCAGGTTGTAATAGTTTATTGTAGAGAGCTGTAAGTTCTTAGGTGCCATTCTTTAATAGTTGTCTTTCAGACCTTGCATGGGTCTCACTAAATGTAGGTGCTCAGATGGGAAAAGCTCTAACGGGGAAAGGTCATTTATTTCATCTAGATCCCACAAAAATACTGAATGGTAAGTTTTATGCCCATTTTACAGATGAGGACACCAAGTTTCACAGAAGTTAAATTGCTTGCTTCAAGTCACACAGTGTGTAATAAGCAGGCTGGAGATTCAAACTGAAGATGGTGATCTCGCTAGTCCATATTCACAATCAAATGCAATACAGAATCCTTAGGAGCTTAATAGCTATGTGAGCTCAGGTGCAATCCACATGCTGCAGGATTGAGAGTGTTTTGAAAAGTTTATTGGGTCTGTGAGGTCTGGGGTAGATGGAGGAGGCTCAGAATGGAAATCAGGGAGTCAATGGCCTCTCACAGATCAGATATTAAAGTGGGACTCCGATGAGACTTGGGATTACTTGGCTGAAATAAGGTCATCAACCTTTGCATGGCAACCCTGCCAAATTCATCTGCCCTTTCCCCCAGGTGGGCAGTCTGAGACGCCAGGAAAGGAGCCTAAGACCATATTAAACCCGGAATATCCATTTGGTAGAGTGGAAATGCCCTGCTGTATGATCCCATTTACTTGAGTAAGACCTTATATCCAGGAATCTCAGATTTTAAATTACATGCCAGAGGCAATTTTGTTCTTTGGACGGGACATGAAGGGCTGTCCTTTCAGGGAAGCTCAGTGCTCAGCATCTCCCTGTTTCGAAGAAGGAGAAGTTTCTTGCTTTCATTAATTCAGCAAACTTACACTGAGCCTCTCAGCAGTGCTGAGCCTTGTGTACAGGTTGGGGTTACAGACAGGAATAAGATGGGGCTTTTGGACTTAAGCGGCTCAGAGCATAAGAATGCTAATGGGCACTATTAGTCCATTCATTCTTTTAACAAATATTTGTGACATGCCTACTCTGTGCAGGGCACTGTGCTGGGCATTTGGGTCAATGGGGTAGCCAAAAATCCCTGCCTTGCTGGAGCTTGCATTCTAGCAGGGGGAGCTAGAACATAAATAATAAACACAATAACTAAGTAGGTTATGTGATATATTAGACTGTGATGAGGAAAATGAAAAAAAAAAAAACAACAGCAGAAAAAAGAACAGAGTGAAGGAGATCAGAAGTGCAATTGCAAATAGGGTAGTGGATCAACATCATTTAGGAAGTGGCATATGATGGAAAACGTGAAAGAAGAAAGGATGAGCCTGGAGAATATCTGGGGACAGTGTGTTTCAAGCAGAGGGAATAGCCCATGCAAAGGCCCTTAAGTAGAATGTGCAGGGAGTTATTTGAGGGATAGCAAGAGGTTCCTTGCGGCTGGAGAGGAATGCAGGGAGGAATGGGAGATGAAATCAAAGAGGAAAGGGAGGTGGGCACAGCACGTAGGGCCATGTAGACTACTACTAAGACTTTGGTTTTAATTCTGAATGAAACGAGGAGTTGCTGGAGCATTTTGAACAAAGGAATGATATGGTCTGACTTATAATTGGAGAGGCTCACTCTCCAATTCCACCAAGGGTAGAAGCAGGGAGACCAGCAAGAGAGCTGTTGTATAATCCAGGTGAGAGGTGATGGCAACTCAGGTCAGCCTGGAGGTGATGAGAAGTGGTCAGATTCTGGATATGCTCCCAAGGTGGAATCTATGAGATGTCCTGATGGATGTGATGTGGGGTGTGAGAGAAAAGGAGGAGTCAGGATTTTAGCCTGAGCTTCTAGAAGGTTGGAGTTACCATCCACTGAAATTGGGGAAGCTGTGTGGGAAGCATTCAATTAGAGGGAGATCACTACTTCTGCTTTGGACATATTATGTTAGAGATGCCTATTTGGTATCCAAGTAGAGAAGCTGAGTGGGCAGTTATGTAAGCCTAGAATTGGGTGTAATGGGGAAGTGGTAAGAAGAGGAAGGGTCAGATTGGAGATATAAATTAGTCAAGCACTTACTAAATGCTAGACCCTGCATTAAGCATTCTAGATACCTTATCTTATTGAAGTCTTAATATGATTCCAGGAGATAATATTTCTGTATTTTTCTGATGAACAAACTGAGGCTTAGAGAGTTTCAGGCAACTTTCCCAAGGTCATGCAACTAATCCATTGTGGAGCCAGATCTCCAGCTCAGTGCCATTCTGGGATGGGATGAAAAGTGACCATTTGTGCAATTAGTCCACCCAGCCTAGTCTTGCTGCATCAATTTTAAACTGTGTTGGAACAAAACTTGGGGCCAAATGTAAGTTTGTTGCTATGGTGATGGTATAGGGTCAGTTAAAATCTGGAAGGTCAAAGAAACACATCAAAACAGTGTATGCAGGATGAGTTAGGATTCCCAGGCTGCTAAGACAAGGTTGGAATTAGAGCCAGAGAGTGATAGAGGCAGGAGAGGGAACAGAGGGCTGTGAGATGCATCCAAGCTACCTTGGCCTTTGGCAGCTCAACCTCTGCCTCCCTCTGATCCTCATGAGTCTTCCAGGGCTACACACAGAGCTGGACATTTTATTTTAAATTATTCCCTTCTGGTTCTGCTGAAAGATTTTAGGAAGTTTGAAAGGTTGGGGTGATCCCCCAGAAGGAAGAGTGTCTGCCTGGGCTCCTTGTATATTACAAGCAGTTCAGAGAAGCCCCAGTGAGATGTCTCATCCTGCAGCTTCCCAGAGGCCTGTACCTGGACCAGGTGTACATAAATATCCTGCCCAGTGCTTCATGCCTTTCTCAGCTTGTTTCCCTCTAGGCAACTTCCTTGCCTTGATCTTTCTTTTGAACACAAGGAATTGACCAGGCCCTGAACAGGAGAACCCAGAGAGTCTTCTCAGTCAATCTGATCCACACTATTTCAAAGGTAACAGGATACTGAATTAGAATTCTCTAGCGGATGCATTAATCTCTCTTAGCATCCCTGATGCATGGTTTTCCAATCTCTTCTTGGATGCCTTTGGTGATGGAAAATGTATTAGTCCATTCGTCCACGGGGAGACAATTTATGGTTAAAAGCAAATAGGCTTTGCGAATATTCTTTCTGTCCTGACTTTGTGATAATCAGGGTAGGCTAAACATTTGCTGTATTAGAAACCATGCATGTGTCCCCAGACCTAGTTTTTCTCCCTAGGTCTGGGTTTTAGAATGTTGGTGATAAACTAAGCCTGATTTATTATATGACCATCCTATATGGGAAAAGACTGTAACTCTAGGTATCTTTGGTCAACCTTATGAGATATAGCAGGGGGGCGGATGTGGCTCAAATGGTTGGGCGTCTGTCTTCCATATGGAGGCACTTGGGTTCGATCCCCGGGATCTTCCGGTAAAAATTTAAAAAAAGAAAAATATAGAAGACGCGCAGGCCACCAGGCCCCGTGCGCGTGTGTGCCACCAGGCCCCGCGAGTGAGCCGCCAGGCCCTGTGAGCTGGTGAGGCCCTCAGGCCCCATGAGTGGGTGCACTGCCAGGCCCCATGCGCAGGTGAGCCCCCCAGGCCCCATGCACTAGTGCGCCACCAGGCCCTGTGAGCCAGGCAGCAAGATGATGATGTAACAGGAGAGTGACGCAAGGGAGACCCAAGACAAGACACACAGAAAAACCAGGAACTAAGGTGGCGTAGGGGGTAGGACACCTCTCTCCCACATTGGAGGTTCCGAGGATCGGATCCCAGTGAAGACAGGAGGAGAAGATGAGAAGAGAGGGCAGGAAACCGACACAGAGAGTTGCCCAGTGAATGGGCACAAAAACAGCCAAAACGGGGCGGGGGAGGCAGGTGAGTGTAAAAATGGATAAAAGTAAATAAATAAATCCTTAAAAAAAAAGTATAGGGGAGTAAGATACAGACTATAGTTAATAATACTTTGACGATGCTCTTTCAAAATTTGTTAACAAATATTTCACAACAATGCAAAGTATTTGTGGTGGGGTAATATGTGGGAGCCCTGTATGATGTTATGCATGTTTGTTTTGTAAGTTCACAATGTTTACTGAACACTTA
>JAQZBX010098925.1:0-11526 GCA_029593785.1 Cabassous unicinctus
GTGGGGTGGGGGAATCTGATGCTCTGTAGCCCTGCATAGAGAGCATGAGAGCAATCCCGGAAGGCTGGGCTTCAGGAGGCAGCGAGAACTGTAAAACTGGACCTTAAAGAAAGGGAGGGATCCAGAGAAGTGGAGTGGGGTTGGATTCTTGGTAGGGGAACTGGCAGGAGAAAAGGTCCAGTGAGAGGAAATGCAAATGGCATGCTCGCGGTGCATGGTTTGGTCACTTCCAACAAATCCAGTCCTACCTCCCCAATGTTTTCCCTTTGGAAACTTATTTTCTAGTCTGGGCAGATAGTGGGCAGCCTTGAATACCAAGCTGGGGCATGGGGATTGCCATCTTTGAGATAAAGGAGCCACGCAGGCCTGTGGCTCTAGTGCTCTAGGAGGAGGAAATCCCCAGCCCCCAACTTCAGCCTACGCTTTGGGTTTTGATAGGGGCATGTTGTCTTTCTTTCTGAATTCTCAGTCTAACCATTTCTGCAAACTTTCCATGTGAGAGTTCTCTGGAAGCTGAATCACCATAGAGACTTCAGTCAGGCAGCCCCACCCCCACTTTTTTTTCTTGTTGCTGGCAAGAAGTAAATTTAGGGAGAACCATTGTCCACATTCCAGCTCCCCCACCCCTGAAGCTGGTACCTTCATCTAGTGAGCTCAGCCCTAAACTCTCTGGGTCTTAGCTGGATTAAGAGCCTAGATTGTTGCGGAGGAGGAAGGAGGTACCTCCGTAATTGCTGTTTAAATCTACCTAACAATAGCCACATGTGGAGCTAGATTTGAGGGTTATTAAATTTGAGCACCATTCTTCCCCCAAACATGCCTTTGTTTGCATAGCTGGGCATTATGGGGTGGGGGAGAGGCAGAAAGCTGTGGAATCAAAAAGAGTGTTTCAGAGGCCCTGTTTCTAGGAAAGCATGGGTTCTTGGTTCGCAGAGAAGTCTCAGGATCTGAGCCTGCAGCCCTGATGGGTTCAGGTCATTCTGCGAGTGCCAGAACCTGCTGTTCTCAGAGCCTCTCTGTAAGCTCTAAGGTCCTGGGCAGGGGCAGATGCTTCTGCTAAGGTTGGGGGCCTCATCCAAGGACCCATTCCCTTTTTAGAGGGTCTTGTCCCCCTGCAGCAGCCCTTGGTGAACCACTGAGCCTTATGGGTGACATGGAAGATGGGGCATTGTGGAGGGAGACCTCTTGGATGACTGTTTTGCAGCCATTTGAGTATGGATGTACTTCTCAGCTTCTCCTTGTTGTCCTTTCCCACAACATGGGGTGAGGGGCTAGAAAAGCATAGCACTGCCTCCCGGTACTTTTCTTGTGAGGGTTGGAGGAAAGGCTGGGGCAGCTCAGTTTCCCTGTTCTGCATTGTAAATCCTGTGAGCAGATTTTGTCCCATACAGGCTCATTTTGATCAGTTGCATTTTTGGAGACATGTGTTGGGCACGTGTGTGTGTGTCTGTGTGACAGGGAACTGGGTCAGGAAAAGTCCTGGGGTGAGTGTGGAGCTGCCTTTTGAGGGGTTTGTTCATAGAAGGATGCAGCTAGGTTCCTTGTGACTCTTGTTTGGGTGATGTGCTATCACCTGAGGTTGTGGGGCCTCCAGCTGCCAAGGTCAAGCAGTGCCACCTGGCTCTTGGGCCCTGGAGGCAGGACAGCCAGTGTCGGCATGTGCTTGTGCTCTGGGAGGGCTCACCCCACAGCGCTCACTGGGTCAGCCCCAGAGCAAAGGGCGGACCTGCTTCCCTTCAGAGGGCTCCTTATCCGTCACCTACCAGGCATGGGGGCACTGTTAATCACGGAGAGTAGAATTAAAATCCTGCAAAGAGCTGTCTTTGCAGATGACAGATCTTTTGATTTTTGCTCGAATTATGGATTTAAACAACTTAGTAAACTAGGTTATTAAAGTTGAATTTCTAGAAAAGGAACCTAAGGCATAACAAAGACAAATGACAAACAGGGAAATTACATTTGTACCATATGATAGACGAAGAACATACAAGAGTTCTTGCACATTAGTAGACATTTCTTGTTTGTGAGGATGGGTGGAGTAGGGGACCCTCGTGTGATACTAGGTTTGAATGGCCACAGTGTTTCCGAAAGGCGATTTGGCAAACTACTACATATCTTTAAAATATGCACAAAGCTTTATCTTTGGTCTGTTTCTATAAAACTTTGTTTCTTACAGACCTTCCCCCATCTCCCCCCCCCTTTTTTTGGTAACGGGTAGTGAATTTTCCTTTGTGGAGTATGTTGTATAATATATTTGCTCTAACTTTTAATATTATAATTTGTATTGAAATGCCATTTACAGATTATTTCTACCCTGCCCATAGTCTGTGTTACTAACATTTCTAAGAGCACTTTAATATCAGGCTTTTCTCAAACAGAATTAAATACAAGGGTGGGGATAGGGGAGGAAAGAGTGTGGGTCAAGGGTTCAAATCCCAGCAGTGCCCCTTTCTACCTGCATGGTTTCGAGTAAGTGTCCTAACCTCCATGAGCCTCAGTTTCTGCATCTTTCCCATGGGGCTAACGTTGCCCACAGGGCATTGTTGTAAGGATCAAATGAAGGCATGTGGGTAAGCTGCCTGAGCATGGTGCCCGCGTGCAGGGAGTGCTAGGTGAATGTAGCTATTGTTACTGGGTGTCAGAATTCCTGAGATTAGGTCTTAATCATCTGGGCCCAAGGAGCCTCAGTGGTGTATCATGTCCAATCCCTTGCTTCTTGGCAGCACTGCATTCCAGGCAGCCCCAGGAGACAGCAATCTACCCCAACCTCAGGGACCTCGGAGAAAGGAGAGCCCAGACTCTTGCTTACTAATGCATTCCAGGGGCTCACCCTTGGAGCCAGGAAGTTCTCCTGAGTGTCTACACTTAATCCTCTTGCCAGATTTGAAGCTTATTTTCTTTTGCTGTTTCCTTAGGGAAAGAAGACTGCAATTTTCCTTATGCAAGCTGAGGTCTGACTTCTGTGGCAAGCGGCTCTCTTATAATCTCTCTGTGAAATCACCTGGTAAGAAAAGTCATAAGGAGGAAATGAAGGGGGTAGGGCTGTGGAGAGAGACGTGTGAGACGTAATATCCCAGGACTTGTTCCTGAACAGCCTTTGGAAAGGGTCTACAGAGCCGCAGATGCCCATGTCTCCCCCCTTGGGACTTGTGTACTCAAATGTTCCCTTGATATCTCACATGGCTGTCTCAAACCCTGTTCATGGCTGGACTCATGACCCTTCTACCCTGGGACACCCAAATTGTACCCTCTCCAGTATTCCCCGTCTCAGGGAATATACCTCTGTTCATCCATTTGTGCAGCTGGACACCAGGGAGGCCTCCTTGATCCTCTCTCTAGCCCCCACGTCCAATTCATCCCTAAGTTCTGTTAGTTTTCTATCCTATGGCTCTTGAGTCCCTCCACTTCCATCCATCTTCACTGCTGCCGCCCTAGTCCAGTTGCCTTTTTCTCTCGCCTAGGCAGTGGCAGGCAGCAGCATCCCAGCTGGCCACATATTCTCACCTTGTCTGCCTGCAGCTCTTTCTCCATTCAGCACCCAGAGTAACTCTTCAAAACACAAGACTGATCATGGCACTCACCTGCTTAAAAACCTTCCAATGGCTTCCCATTGCTCCTTGTATAAAGGCCAAACTCCTTAACGTAGCCCACAAGCCCTCATCTGCCATCATGCTGCCTCTTGTTCTCTGTTCTCCAGCCATGTCAGTCTCTTAATTCCTCAAACATTCCATGTTCCTTCCTACTCCAGGGCGTCTGCACACGCTCCCACCTCTTCCTGCATCACTCTCAGTCGTAACCCCGCTTTGCCTGATGAACTGTTACTTATCCTTCAGATCTCTACTCAGTCATCAGTTCCAGCAAGCCTTCCCTGACCCTCAGGCTAGGTCAGATGCCTTTGTTAAAAGCCAATGTGGCACCGGCTTCAAACATACGAGGTCCCAGGTTCAGTCCCCGCTCGCCTCAAACAAAACAAAACAAAACAAAACCTTTCCTTTCCTTCAGAGCCCTTTGGTGGGTTTGCAATTAGCATTTATTAACATGGTTATTCCGTTGAGGTCTGTCTTTACCACCACACTGTAAGCCCCCAGGAGAGCCGGGTTCTTGTTGGCTTTGCTCCCCATTTCACCCTCGGTGCCTGGCATAATGTCTGGCATGCAGTAGGCGCTCACTCCACACCACTTTCTCTCTGAGGTTCAACAAGGACCAGCGCTATGGGGAATGCCTTTGGAGCGCAGGTCCATTTTCCTTAGCATCCTTTCTGTGTCTGCTCCCTCATCCCTTCCCTGCTCACATCTTTGAGGGAAGGACTTGCTTTATGCAGGGCATTTTTCAGGTCCCAACCTACTGCAGTAGCTTTGTGCTTCTAAATGGCTGGGTGTACTCTGAGTCTTTGTGAATGGGATTATGCCCAAATGCTAGAAGGGCTCTCACTATTTATAGGAACTGTGGGGTAAAGAGAAAACAATCCTTTGGTAAAGCAAATAATTACCAGCTAATTTGTCCCTTTTGTGACTTCAGTTTATTGTATGTACTAAAAGAGCTTTGTTAGCCACCTCTTAGAGAAATGAGTGCCATTAGCTGGTGGAAAAGTCTTTGTGGAAGTAGACTCAAGGGGACAGTGTCTCAGCAGTCGGCTGGCTCTCCCTTCCAAGTTTCAGAAATGATGAAATTGTCACTGTTTATAAACCCTTCTGTGCACTGAAGAGCTAACACCCTACCCCCGCCCCCCACCTCAATTTCAGACACACAATGCCCTCTGGCAGTTCAGCCTGTCAGTGTTGGTGGGTGAAATGCCAATTGGACAGGCAGGTGGCCTAGTGGAAAGGGGGGTCTGGGTTTTCATCCTGGTTTTGTCACTGGCTTGCTGTGTGAGTCGAGGCAGCACCTTACCTGTCTGCCTCATCCTCTCAAAGGGAAAATGTGGATAATGGCCCTGCCTAATGCAGCTCTTAGACTTGTGTGGAGCTTACTCAATGTAGCGGATTAAAGGTGCTTTAAAAAGTCTAATATTATGCAGATCCAGGAAACACTGAGGATTGAAATCTATCAGTTGGCAAATTGCTAGCTTTCTGGTAAATTACAATTTTTTTAATGCTTTGTCTTTTGTTCTAATGTATGACTTTCTTGCGTAGGTTCACCTTACATTCCTGGGCCTCAGTTTCCATATCTGTGAAGCAAGATGGGTTGATTCTGGGTTGGCAAATAGAGCTAGATGCTGTCACTCTCCTCCCACATAGGGGGAGACACCACGAATGAACTCTGAGGCAATTCGCATCTTTCTCAGCCAGCACAAGTCTGTCCAGGTTTACAGCAGGGACAAAACTGTGAGCCAGTTGTGGGTGGCGAGTCAGTCCTCACAGGGTGTTCTGAGGTGCAGATGAGGATCAAGGCCTGAGGGTTAAGTGACTTGCTGAGCCTTGGGGTGGGGGGTGGGGAGGAGTGCATCTATGTACTTACAGCTTGCTTTGGGGAGGTTGTTTGGGTGGATGTGATGTTTGGAACATACTGCACATGTCAACTCAGGCCCCAAATCTGGGTCCATTTATGTATTTCAAAGATGTTAGGCCATGTTGTGTCCCTTTGCTTTCCTGACTCTCTTCCTGGGTGACTAAAGCAGACTCCAACAAGGATTTTGCCAGTCTCCATGGAGTCGCACTGATGGCTATGTCCCTCCCTGGGATGGGTATTTGGAGCTGCGTGCCCTAGAAGGTGCTATCTTTTGGAAGCAAGCTGGTTTCCCACCTTTTGAGGAACTTTTCTGCCTAGAGGTGATCCAGGCAGAGGAATGAGGAACAAAGAGTTATTCAGAGTGAGTCAGAAACTAATAGTAACATGGCAGTTGGCTTCAAATCCCTTAGCATCTGTCAGGGAGAGGAATGGGGAAGACAGTGCTGTCTCTCAGGAAGCGTAGGTGAGTGAGTCGGCTCCCTCCCCTTTCATCCCCTCCTCCCTCTCTCCAATACTGGGTCTCGCACTGCAAGGGGGTAGCTGAGGGTGGGACAGGGAAGCATGGGACCTGCCAAATGGGGCCTGAGCTGAGTTTGGGCTTGGGGAGGTGGGTGGGCAATGCAGTGCATTTGGCTTGGTTCTGAGGGAAGCAGGTCATCCCCAGGCACCCAGCTCTGTGTAGTGGGGAGCTTGGAGGCAGGGGCCTGAATGTCGGGGTCTGCCTCCTGGTTCAGGACTGAATGGCTGGAGGTTCTGTGGGAGAGGCAAAGGCTCTTTGGTCTTGGTAACACTCTCATGCCTTTCTCTATTTTGTTCTTCCCACTTTGCTTAGGAAATTGACTTAATGAAGCCGTTATGTGGCCAAAATAGGCCAGGCCCCAAATGTGACCTCCAAGCCCCAAACCCAAATATTCCCCCAACTCCCCCGGCATTTCTCAAGCGGCCACAAGTCCTGCTTGTGAATTCTGGGCATCTCAAACAGGCACTTTCCTCTGACCTGGTTATGCCTTTTAACCAATTCATTTGGGGGCAAGCTCGGAGATGAGGATGGGGGAAGAGAAAGAATTGTCTTTTCTTCTTAACTGTCCTCAGGATTCCCTGAACAGGCTTGGAGGATTCTCACTAATCTAATCCCTGTCAGAAAAGGAACGATAAAACAATTCAGGCTTTAGAAGCCAAATCCCCTTCCTGAACTCACACTATTTCTATATCTCTCCTTTACTATTTTTCCTCCTTTGCAATGACACTGAGCTTCAGTTTCTCGGTAAGGGTTTCAGTGGATAAGGATTTCATATTTCACTCTTCCATTTTTCATATTTAAATTTGCTTTACTCTCTGGTTTGACTTTCCACTGACCCTTGAAGAATTGGCGTATTTCAAGGAGGGGGAAGAGATCTCATTATAGGAAATGAGAAAAATGGAGCAGAGTTTTAAAACTTTTAATGACTAAAACACAGTGTTCCAAGTCAGTATTGTATTGGGGTTGAAATCACTGTTTGGTTACAAGTCTTTTAGGTCTAAACGGGGTTGATGACATCTGTTCAATTTTAGATGTCTGGAATACATTCTAAAAATAATGAAATCCAAATGTATGACCAAATTAGAGAACAATTTTATCTGCGACAAAGAAGTTTTTAAACTAAGAGCAAACATTTAGACCAAACAAAGGTTTAAAAGACCCATCAAGCCTTTGGTCATCGTGCCTTGACTTTTCCCAGTGGGCGTCCATGGCTGAGAGACCATTCATTTTCTTTGTGTGTGAATCAGACATTTTGATGTAATTTTATACCCATTTTCCTGTCCTTGCTATGAGTGTGTACTCTGTGCCGCCGGCCCTGGAGAGACTGTGTTTAGGGAAGTGAGGAGCCTTTACAGGAAAGCTCCATTGATGAAGCAAAGGGCTCTTGTCACAATCACTTGAGGGCCACTTATCAGCCATTACATAAGAGTCAGAACAGCCATGGGAGGGACCCTGGCAAAAACCAAAAAGTGCAAAGGCCTTTGTTGATGTGGGCAGGGCGCTACCCTGGGCATTGGGAGAAACGAGGGGTCCTTCTGACTCGCGCCATTCCCTGACGCATTCTGGGCCTCACTTTTCCTACCTGTATGAGGCGCTTAGACATGCAGCGTTTCTGGGAGTCTTGCAGCAGTTGACTTCTCTCCAGGAAGATTCTGTTGTGGTGAGCGCCCCCTACTCTTGGGATGGACTCATATGCATGGAACAATTCCTCCCACACTCCTTAGCCAGGATGGAGGATACATGCTCACATGGGTCCCCTTTATTGTCCTCCACCCTGCAAGTCCCATGAGGGTGGTGTCCTCAGACGGACATTCTCATGTCCACTCCACACTATCAGAGTGGGCAGAATGCCCAGCCCTCTCTTCCACCCTTGGTGGGACTTTCCTGTATCGGTAGGAAGGTTTTGCCTGGAGTCTTACAGGGCTAAGCTTACTGGGCAAAGTAATTCTGCCTCTCCTGGGTATTTGCACCTTCCAAATATTTGTGAACCTGCCCCTCCAATGTTGGCTTAAGTCTTCCCTTGAGAGCTAGCCCCTTTTTTGTTGAGTCCCCCCACCTTCTCCAAAACTGTTTTGCCTGGCTCCTAAATTCCAGGATTAGCTCCCTGAACCACAGTGCTATGGAGTAACATCTGCATATTTTACCTGCAGTTTGGGCTTGGCTGCTGGACATGTCCCAGGGGTGGGAGAAGATGAGTGGTCCCAAGTAGTTCCAATTCCTTGTCCTTGCCCAATGTCCACAGTCCAGGATGTGGTACCTCCAACAATAGGTAATTGGCAAAGAGCTCCAGTTCTACAGGAACCTGGGGCAGAAGTTTTGTTTAAGTCTGGGAGGTGGTATGGAGATGGTGGAGCACTGGACTAGAAGTCAGGAGACATGGCCTTTGCCTCTGATGTACCATGTGACCTTGGACGAACCAGAAGCATCTCTGGGCCTGAGTTTTAAA
This sequence comes from Cabassous unicinctus, assembly GCA_029593785.1. NCBI lineage: Eukaryota > Metazoa > Chordata > Mammalia > Cingulata > Chlamyphoridae > Cabassous > Cabassous unicinctus. The sequence goes on from JAQZBX010098925.1 coordinate 8,415, forward strand.
ATCTGTAAAATGTAAGGATCAATGCCAACCTCAAAGGAAGCCCAGATAATAAAATAGTTTTGGAAACACTGTAAAGACAGCAAATTGTAAAAGGTTTAGACAAATATGAGGAGTTTTAATTTTTGATGTAACTAATAGAAGTATAGAATTAGTAGTAATAGTAATAGTAAGTTCATCCCTTTGGTATTATACCCATTCAGGACACAGTGGTTGAAAGAACAGGGAATTAGGAGTCAGACCATTGGATTTCCAGGTTTCTACTACCTGACTCTCTGCAAGTTCTGCATGTCTTTGGGTCTTCATGTCTCCATCTGTAAAGAACTGCTGGTAGATCCCCTCTGCTTTCCTCACAATACCCCTCAGAGACTGAGCTGTATGGTGTGATCAAGCACTCTGGCAGGCTGGGAAGCACCTTGGGAGTGGGTTGGACTGGTATTGATGTGGTTGGCTGCTGGGAAGGGTGATCAGGCCAAGACATCTTGGAAAATCCAATAGCCCATCCCATCCATACCTTTGACTATTCTGGTTGAACATTTTCTTGAGGTCCAGGTGCAACCTGCCAGGTAACCAGGCTGTAGGGTACAGTTCCTAACTTATCTGGCAGGTTGGGGCTGGATGGACCAAAGGTTTGTCAGTATGGCTATAATTAGAGTTCAAACTTTATAAGTATTAAGTGCAGCTTAATGTTCTAATTATGGTGCCATAAATTTACAGCATCCAGAGCTGGGTCTAGCTGTCAGTCACATTTTGCCAGGTACAATTAGATGGACAGCCTGGGTTTTAGTTGCCCATCTCTCTTCAAAGGTCTCTGTACATGGACCAGATTGTCCTACCAACCGGATCATGCTCTGTGAGCTGGGGTGGGAGCTGGTGCTTGATCTGGCCCCAGCTCTCACAGCACATCAGTCATTTCCCCTCTAAGTGCCTCTTGGTGTCCAAAGGGTATCAGTGCCCCATGTACCACCCTGCGTGGTGGCTGGGAGGGAGTTCAGTCCCCTGTCAGAGGATTTTCCAGCATTAAGTGTGATATCAATGAAAGTGGGTCCTCTTATTTGTAAGGTCACCTTGTCATGAATTAAATCAAGGCCCTTCACTCTACTGAGAGGGATGCAGGGGAAAGGACATAGAAATATTTCAACTCACTGGTGAGACTGTTAGGTGGGCCAGGCAGAGGCAGCTATTGAGTTCTTAGTCTTCAAATCTTTTGGCCATACTTGGCCCTAGATCCAGGAGGAGCACATGTGGAAACTCTGTCCTCCCTGGGGGCCCAGCCTTGATCCCCTTGATGGCCAATAGTATCAACAACATCTCCAATTCATTGAGCACATGCTCTATGCCAGATTCTCCTTGCAATGACTGTCTCACTCAAATCATCACAATTACCCAAGAGGAAGGAGCTGTTCTTACCCCATTTTCCAGTTGAGTAAACTGATGATCAGAGAAGTAAAGAGACTTTCTCAGGGTCCTCTGGCCAGTAAATGGGGGTTTGAACTTGCCAGTTAGTCCCCAGGCCCAAAGCAGGCACACGCCTGAGCAGCCTAGGTGGACCTGGGCAGTGGAGGGGCAGGAGTGGTAGCTAAAGCTGGCAGGAAGATGACAGTCCCTGTAATTCCTACTCCTCTTACCTCTACCCCTAAACCCTGCCATAAGCAGGACACTCGATCTTCACCATGTGGACATTGGGCCTTGTAGGACAGGCTGGGGTTTGGGGGAAGGGTGGGTGGGTGGTAGGGAGAGGGACGAGAAGGTGGGAGGAGATGGTCGTTCGTGCCGAGGTGACTGAGGCTCGAATCTGAGTTGGGTGTTGTGTCAGATGCAGGGATACAGCAATGAGCATGACAGACAAGGTCCCTGCCCTGCCTTGGCTCACGGTCTCACAGATAACACATGCACATATCAATAAGCAAGGAAAAGTACATGGTAGGGAATTGGGGGATGTGATGGAGGGCTGCTTTAAACTGGGTGGCCGGGGAGGGCCTCCCTGAGGTGGTGGCATTTCAGCAGGGATCTGCAGGACTAGAAGGAGTCAGCTGTGAGAAAATCAAGGGAAGAAGGTTACAGGTAGATGAGAGAGCAAGTGCAAAGGCCCCAAGGCAGGCCTAGTAATCTAGAAGAGAGTGGTAAGGGGCATAGGCAGAGCTCAGCTCATTAGGGACTCTGAAGGCCATCATTTAAGAGTTTGCGTGCTATCCTAAGAACAATGGGAAGCTGGGGTGGTGGCTGTGGTAATGACACGATTAGATTTGTGTTTTAAAAAGATGCTTCTGACTGCTGAATGGAAAATGATTGTAGGGAGCAGAAGGAAAGACTGGAAGGTCAATTAGGGGACAACTGCAGAAGTCTAGGTACAAAATGTTGAAGGCCCAGGCTAGGGTGGGGGTGGTGGGGATGGAAAGCAGTGCATGGGTCCGGGTATGTTCTGGACTGCTGCTAGATGGCCACTCCCGCCATCCTTTTGCTCAAGCTGAGAGGCGTTCCTGACTTCCCTCGTTCCCTCACCCCCATCGCCATTTGCTGGGATGGGGGAAGTTCAGAGGAAGAGCAGTTTTGCGGGGAGTGGAAATCAAGAGAACAGCTTTGGATTTGTTAACTTTGAGAGGCCTACAAGAGGCATACCAAGATGATGTCAAGCTGGCTGTTAGGGGTCTGGAGCTGAGAGGCAAGGTAGGGGCTGGAGAGAGACATTTTGGTCATTTGGTCTTTAGTGGCATTTAAAGCCACAGGACTGGGTGAGGTGGTAGTTGGAGAGCCCAGGGAACTGAGCTTTAGGACTTTGCAGTACTTAGACGTGGGAGGAACCAGTAAGGGAGCCTGAGAAGGCACAGCCAGAGAGGTGGGAGGAAAACCAGGAGAGGGTGGTGCATCAAAAGCAAGAGAGTGGAAGGGTTTTGGGGAGAAATGTTGGCTTTGACCACGTGGAGGCTGTGGGTGACCTTGGTGAAAACCATTTCAGTGGAGAAGTGGACTGCAGAGGGCGGGGAAGAGAGGGAGAGGGGAGGAGATACATCACATCCACACACTTCCCAGGGAGTTTTGCTGAAGTAGGAAGCTGAGAAATGGGGCAGAAATTTGAGAAAGATCTGGGGGTGAAGGCAGGGTTTTTTTTTTTTTT
>JAQZBX010098926.1:0-11514 GCA_029593785.1 Cabassous unicinctus
CCTCAAAAAAAAAAAAAAAGACAGATTTGATATGTTGAGAATGTTCAACTAAAACCAAAGAAGTCAGAAAAAAAGACGACGACTAAGAGCTGAGCTGCCAGGTGCTGGAGTGGCCAATTACAATGAGTCACAACGAAAGTAACACACAAGCCTTTAATCACTTACTGCAGTGGCACAGGCAAGGGGCTGACTGAGAATCAGCGCCAGCTCCCCTGCTCCACTCTCCCCCAGGGAATGGCACCACTGGGCACGGGTCGGGGGGATGCCTCATGGTGTAGGGAGCGCCCAGAGGACAGGTGCAGAGCGCTGGGTCAGAGCTGAGCCAGGGTCTTCAAGCTGCCCGCCCCAACAAGGAGGTCTGGGCGGTGCTGTGTGGAGAAGGCCTCGGGCTTGGGCAGGGGCCGAGATGCAGGTCTGTGTGGGGAGGTGAAGCTCCGTAACTGCCTGTGGTTGGACCTGAAGAATCGCAGGCGGGCCTGTGGCCAGGTTCATCAACTTCAACAAATGCACCACGCCAGGGGGAGGCTGGGGAGGGGCAGGGGACACAGGGAACTCTGCACTTTCTGTGCCTTTTTCTGTAAACCTAAAACTACTTGAAAAAATTAAGTCTAGTAAGTAAAAAGAAAAAAAAACCTTTATTGGATGCCAACAAAAAAGAAACAAAACAACTACACTGTCCACATGGACCCAAGGGCACAATGTATTGAAATGGTGAGCCATGTTTGAGTTTCTGTGGTGTGAAGAGAGCATTTTGAGGGCATGGCCTTCAGGTACTCTCACACTGACGGACTCACACCCCTACCTATTTAAACTCGGCTGCAGTCAGCTCCGGTCGGGCTGCTCCAGGTGGCTAGGCGCGCCCACCTTTCAGAAGCCTAGCTTAGGATGAACACATACATCACTTCATTTGGGCTGACTCTTAAGACACTGTCGACAGTCAAGTAACAGATTTAAAAGGAAGTTAGTGAATTAAATATGTAATGTTCTATTTGGCTCACACCCCTTGTATGCTGACAGCTGCGACCATGCAGCCTTTAGGGAAGCTGAGAAAGTCTGAATTGTACGTATCTGGGGATATTTGGTGGATGAAGCACAATAATTAAAAGATAACACAACTCTACATTCCAAATTCAGAAATAACTCTAGTCCAATGAAATAGGAAATGCAGGCAATCACTCTGAATTACTGGTTTAAACTCTTCTCCACCAGTGGTCAGATTTAGTAGTAGCCACTAATTATATGAGTGATTCCTATGGCTCTACATGCTTAACAGGTGAATCTACATATGAATTTTAAAAAATGAAAAAAACCAGAAGTTGGACACACTATACTTTAAAAACAAGAAAATGTACAACCATGAGGAAAATAATGAACTTATAAAAAGAAAACATCTTAAGAACTTTCAAAGTCTAAGATATGCTAAATTGAAATGTGAGGGAATAAAGTAACAAGCAATTCTCAATGCCTTCCATTTTTAAAATTGTTTCTGATGTAAGAGAACCAGCTATGGAAGTGATCTAAGAACATGGTCACTAATTCTAAGAACAATCTTTCCAGGAGAAAGTTGATGAAAATTTCCAGCTAGCATGATTTAACAAATACGGTAGTCAGAGTTAGGGAGGCACACTGTGAAAACTTAGCAAAGTTTCCATCCTCTAAAATAAATAATAAATCTGGGGTCCTCTTAATCCTAAGGTGCTTCAGAAGATACTGAAAATAATGTTCCTGTGAAGCCTACAACAGAGGCCCTATATAACACCTAGTTTTGGACACAAAAAGGGAACTGCTTTAACACAGCTATGAAATGCTATCGGAAGTTACTTTCATCTCACACACACACCCCTAACTAGTCAGAGCCGCTGTCCTCAGGCACACTGGGCTAGGCTGCAAGTCTTCTGTAGCCTTCCTGTGGATTTCAATCAAGGCCAGGGAGCGCAGCGGCTCCCAATCCGCTGGTCTCGGATCCTGCTCTGCCTACTAGAAGACGCCAAGCGGCCGGAGCAAAAAAAGCCTGTGGATGCTAAAACGTTTGGTCCAATGGCCAGGGCAAAGCACACTTTCCCTAAGAAAGTATAAATATTAGAAAGTTCAGTAAATATTTACATAATTCCCACGCAGGTACTGGAGTGGATGCTTACCTAGTGCAAACTGCATTTCTTTTCACTTAACGTGAAGAGTACAGTTAGGATTTTAAGTATAAATATGCGATGTCAATGACATATTTTAAATCGTATGTATAAAATGGAATATCAATATACTATATTGAGCTCTGCTGTATATGCTGAATTATAATCACTCATTACATTAAAAAAACAAATTACCAGAAGTCGGAGACTTGCAGCGATCCTCTGGAGCCGCAGTCCCTTCACTGATGTCGCACAGGCCGGCTAGAGAAACCGAAACACAAAGAACAAGTGAGCCACACGCAAATGCACGCACACACCCCTCTCCCGCCCACAGCACACGCAGAACTCCTGGGCCTGAAAGGGGCCAGCAGAGGCTCGCTCTGCGCTGGCGTCCACCCCATGCTGTGTAGACAGGTGCTCTCCTGTCCACACAGAGGATCACTCTGCGCTGGCGTCCGCCCAACACTATGTAGACAGGTGCTCTCCTGTCCACACAGAGGATCGCTCTGTGCTGGCGGCTGCCCCACGCTGTGTAGATAGGTGCTCTCCTGTCCACACAGAGGATCACTGTGAGGTAGCATCCGCCTCATGCTGTGTAGACAGGTTCTCTCCTGACCACACAGAAGATCACTCTGCGCTGGCGTCCGCCTCATGCTGTGTAGACAGGTGCTCTCTTGTCCACACAGAGGACAGCTCTGTGCTGGCATCTACCCCATGCTGTGTAGACAGGTGCTCTCCTGTCCACACAGAGGATCGCCCTGTCTTGGTGTGAACATCTGAGGGATGAGGACACAGGGATGTCTACATTAAAACACCTCCAACTAAGAGAGTTTCCAGTTAAACAAATGGGAACATAGGTTTGACACAGGATTTCCAAAAAAGATAATCTGCTAATCTTCAAGAACATCAGACATAACACAAGATTTTGTTTATAATCAGTAGTTTGGGAGTATATGTTATACTTCTTACTGGATTTCTCTTGGAGAAAAAATATCTGGCAATAAGTTTGGTAATTTTGGCATCACAGGGACCCTCAACTCAAACTTCAAAGTGGTTTCCCCTAAGTGTCTAAAACACCGTCCTTACATCTTTTTGAATAACAGTTGCAGAAATATTTTGTGCCTCAAACTTTGCAATTTTAAAAACACTGCACATTATTTATCTCATTGGGTTGTAACTTCTGAAAAATAGACCATCACGTTTTTTAAAAGTTCTAAGAAAAGTTTCTTTTCACATGCTATGAACTACAGAACTGACCTGTCTCAATTCCTAGCAGAGACCCACAAGGTGCTGTATGCCACCAGAAGAACGTGGTGGTGCAAGTGACAAGCACCTGCGGGAGTGCCCAGTGCCCAGAATGAAAGGCACACTGCAAGCGGCTCAGATGCTGCGATAAGCCAGAACGCTTCTGGAGGCTGGGGAGGCGTGCGGGCCCGCACCCCTGCCTGCTTTGTAAAAGACAAGGTGTCCCCACCCTGCTCCCTCAGAGAAAGCTTTTGCCCTAACAGTTTCAGAGAACACTGCGTACTGAAATCAGCTTTATAAGAAGCATTTTTTATTTTGAATGGCATATTATTTGTCTTCATGGAGTAGGAAACTTTTGAATGACAATCCACATGTTTTTTCTTTTTAATTTTAATCAAACTGATGGGTCTGGGGAAAAATGAAAAACTATAGAACCGGCTTTTATGCCTGCACTTGTGCAGATGTTTCTCCCTGATGATTTTGCCGACTGTGCCCCGAGACTGCAGGGACCCACAGAGCAGGGGGGCCACACCCAGGATCACGTGCCCAGCACTGAAGAAAAATAACCGGTTTGGAAATTTTAAGCCTTTGGCATTTTTGTCAACTCATACTAAAGACTATCAAATACGTATATGATGTAATTCCCATTCTTGAAATAGCCTATGAAGAAACATTCATAGGACGCTGACTTACAGGTGGAGGATAGAAAAGATTTAACTAAATTAGGTAAGGAGCCTACTACCAGGAGCAGAGTGAGCCCACAGTGCCTCCTGGCTCCACTCGCCTCGCCGTCGCCACCCCGCGTCCCTGCTGCCGCTGGTGCTCCTCACCGGCACCAGCTGGTCAGGCACCACGGCTTCAGCCAGGGCCATGACTCTACCTTTTATTGTACTTGAAATATAAACAACTACATTTTGGAATCAGAAACACAGATATACTTAAGACGTTATGTTAAGGCAAATTTTAATATCATTGTCTTTCAGTTTTTTAAAGCAATCTTTGGTTACAGATTAAAGTAGGATACAGTGAAATCTGAGGGAAAAACTACTAAAATTACAGGGTAAAAACTGGCCTCTATCCTTGGGTAAATTTAGATATTTAATTTCTAGCAATTTTATGTAAACTATTATGAGGTACAAAGGAGAAAAGTACTAGGGTCTAGTAAAATTGCCACAAGTTTGTAAAAATTGTTTGTAAAAATACTGTTAAATATTAAAACTGTTTATAAAATTCTCTACCATGATAATGTTCTAATTTCCCAACAATGAATATTAGTTTCTTTACTTTATGAGGCATGAGCAGTTCCACTGCTGTTTTCATAAATTTATCATGAGGTCAATCTAAACCATAGATTTGTTATTGTAAATAAAGAGTTTTTAAAAATGAAAAAAAAAACAACGATTTTAAAAAGAAAAAACATGACATTTCAGTGCCATGAAATAAACGACTTAACTAAGAACGAAAGAGGGGATTTTTCACCGCTCAGAGTAAGAGCTAGAAAGGCGGCACGTGCACTTGGCCGCAGTCAGCAGGCTCAGAGACGCGGCCAAGAGGGCAATGGCGGCACAGTGGCCAGAAGGGCCCTGACAAAACGATCCCACAAAAGCCAAAGGAAAACTCAACCATCAAGTCAAAGATGGCGAGGTCTACATGCCCTGCCTCTTCTTTTTCTCTCATAAACTGTAATACTGTCTGTTTCTGAGCAAACTTGAACGTGAACTGCAGAAGGATTCTAATTTGGAGGGGCAGGGCTGGCCACTGCACCCTGGCGCTCGGCAGATTGCTTAGAATACCCCAGGCGGGCTCCCCAGCCCTGGGGTCCCATCAGCCGACCCACGCGTGTGCCACAAGTCAGGAGAAAGGTGGGAAGTAGGGGCAGTCGGCTCACTGTGAGCTGGCTAGGAGGTGTGCACCCCAGAAAAGCACCATCTGGCATGTTCTGTGGGTGTGGCCTTGTGCGCTGACCTCTGGGCGAGGCCAATTGGCTCAAGGCGTCTTCGGCCCCCTCCTGGAGGCCTTCTGGGAAGGCCACAGGGAAAGGAGCCACAGGAGTGGCCAGAAGCCGGAGTCAACGGAACCCAGAGGAGAAAGGAGCAGCCGCTGCCACGTGCCAGAAAAGCCAGGGACCCTGAGGACGACCGGCCAGTGGAGACACCGACCAGCCTCGGAGGCCCTGAGCAGATACTCTGCTGGACGCCAACCCATCATGTGGTGTTTGCTGACGCACTTAAAGCCAAGGCAACCCGGCAAACACAAGGGCAGGAACACCTGGAGAAGTCTTCGTGAACCCAGGTTTGCACTGAATCAAGGCTATCCAAGAAATCAGTATTTCCGCGGGTTCAAATTCACTTCTGCATCTACGTTTTTTCCACACAGTAATGATTCTTTTGAATTAAATGGCTGAAACAATGAGTCGCTCTGGTCTCAAAGAGACCAAACTAAAAAGGGGCAAAGACTTTGAAATTAACTTTTGTTCTATAAGAGACAAATTTTCCTGTCATAATTTACCCCAAGAAGTTTGCCACTGTGGTGGTTCCTTCCCACCATTAAATCCTAGAGTGTTATTAAAAACAAAAGCAAAAAAATAACAGTAGAAAACCAAAAATAAGACTCATGCCTTTCACTAGTTTTTGACAGTTTACCTACCCAGACTAACTCAGACCAGTTATTTGCCTAACGGAAGAGCTCACGTCCCCAGAAAGAGCTCTGTCCTCCCTACCTGCTGAAGGCTGCCGGGACTTCCGCGGGGACCGGGGCTCTCTCCGATGAGGGTCGCTGGATCCGTAGAGGTCTGCGGTGCCCAGGTTGAGCAACACTGCCTTCTGGAGGTAGTCAACCACTGCAATGCCATCACAGTTGCCAAAAACCACCCTGGACAGAGGAAAAGAGCAGATATTTCAGGGAGAAAAAACAGCTAACATGCCAACGCAGTGTGTAAGGCTGAAGCGTAATGGGTCTTTCAGGAAAATCCTCTGAAACAAAAGACAGTGGAAGGTGTGGCGCTACAGGCACACAAGCCTTCTTGTGGAACTGTCTCCACCTCCTCCAGGCAGCCCTCTTGCAAGTCAGTACTGCTGCAGAACATCTGCACAAGAGCTGCACTGAGCAGAGACGTGGGCTCCCCGCTGGGCAACAGGCCCCAGGCCCTCTGCCTGGAGGGCGTTCCCTTCCAGAACCAGCAGGCAGCAACTTCCAGAAGCTGCATCCTGGCGTCCCGGCGGAAGCCGCATACCACGCAGCCTCCCATCAGGAGCGCTGCCTCAGACAGACTCCAGGGGCTCCATGAGGAAGTCCAGCAGGGCCGTGCAGAGCCGCGCAGTGTGCTCGCCCTGGGCTCGGGCCCAGCCACCGCCGCACAGGTGCAGATGCAGGCCAGGCCGCCAGGTGTTTCAACAGGAGCTCTAAACACGATTTTCACATTAAACAAAATCTTGGCAACTAACTCAAATTTTAAAAATGCATGGCAGGGCAGATAAAACCAGCTGGGCACCCAGCGAGGCTTGTGCGCCTGCGGCTTCCCTGGGGCCTTCCCTGGGGGCCTTCCCTGGGGGCTGGCTTCCTGCCGCTCGTTTCCTTAGCCCCTGTTGCTTCCTTTCTGGTGCTGGACAGAAGCACATTTTCTTAACTGTGGGGCAGCAGAGGAAGGGGTGGGAGAAGATGGCTCAGCTGGGAGCGGGAGTAGGTGGCACAGCCGCCAGGGCGGAGCCTGGGCTGGACTCCAGGGGGTGTGTGACGGTGAAGGTCACACTGCTGGTCAAGCAAGCGCTGGCCTGCGACTGCGAGGCCATTTGTGGACTTAGGCCACCAGCCAGTTCATGGCATAGATGGCTGGTGACATCTACAACCAACCGAGGAGACTGCTGTCAGCAGTGAGTGACGTCTCACCCAAACAGCTGAAGGCCTCAAAAGCAGAAGAGATTTCAGCATCCAGCGAGAGAATTCCTATCTCTACTTCAGCCAGCTGGCTTCTCCTAGGGAACTGGGGAACTTATTGAAAACCTTTGTCGGAGTTTCCAGTTTGCGGCCTGTCCTACGGAATTCAGACTTACCCTTCCCCCGTCAGGTGAGCCAATCCCTACAATGAATCTCATAATCTATAATAATCTCATAATACTTACATAATATATGAGATACACAGATGATCTCCTGTTAATTCTTTTCCTAGAGGACCCTAATACAGGGGGCATGACAATTTTCTTATATTGCAATGTTGACTTTTGAAAGAAAAACACTTTATAAGTTTGCCGTAGTATAGTAAGTACTATAATCAACGCGACATACTTGGAGGCGTGCGTTGACAAAGTGGATACTACTGTAGCATGGATGAAGAGCAAACCCTTACTTGACACTAAAATGCCAACAGCTAACTCTGGCAGGCGGAAGTGCGCATTAGACAGCTGCAGTTAAGCAGCCACAGACTCGGCTTTAAGTCTGCTTGGGGCTCTGCTGTTAAAACCTCCACTGTACCAAGTTGTAATCAAAATTCATTTCAGGAGAGGAGATAAACTTTACAACTTTATTTCAAATAATCCACTGGTCCATGAGTTTTTTAACTTTGCTTCAGGAAGCAGCATTTGCTACCTGGGAAAAATCATTCAGAACAGGACTATATTCCAATAAACTCTGAATTTGTTCTGAAACTGAAGACATACACTGTTAGGTGACGCTATAGCAGAGGCCATCACTACCGTTTCTAGAAGAGATGTGACGCGTGGGCCACCCTGGAGAGACAGCGACGCAGAGCCTATACTCACAGTCCGTAGCAAGAGCTGACTGCCAGGCTGGTGATCTGCTGCGGTGGCTCTCCACCCACCCACACCAGCTGGACGACCAGCTCTGTCTGGTAGCCTGGAGACTGTTTAAGTGGTGAGGTCTTGACTCTGAAAGAGAGAAAAACATGATGTTACCTTTAACCCATTTCCAGTTCTCTAATTAGCTTATGGAATTAGAAAGTCACGTGTAGCCACACAAAAACAACTTTATCCATTAAACTGTACTAGATATAAAAACACTTATAAACCAAAACCCTGCAGTCCAGAGTATTTATACTGTTCACTCTAGTTGGAGAGACTGAACGTGTACACAGATAACAAAAATAAGACACTATGTGCATCACACATAAGGAGGGACAGAGGGAGCAGGGAGAAGGGGGGAGAGGGGCAAGGAGAAGAGGGAGGGGTGAGAATGAGGAGAAAGGATGAGGAGAAGTAGCCACCTGGGAATTTAGGAGGAAAAAAGTCAAGTCAGAAAATATGGCATGTTGGAAAATCTTCATTAGAAAAGCAGATTTAAATTTAAAAATATGGATAAACAAATGAAAACCGGCCCAACAAGAGGAGTCGGAGGCAGCAGGAGGGAGGGGGCTAGGAGCAACGTGGGCTGCGGGGGCTACTCCTCTGAGGAAGACCATGCCAGCACGGCCCGCTGTGGACTGCAGACTTGCCCCGTCGTCGTCCTGCGCCGCCCCTTGTGGAGCCCTGGGACTACCGCACAGGTCAGAGCCAGCCGTTGGCTCACGCCTGTCGACGTTCACCTCTACCAATAACTGAGTGGACATGCTGGGTCGCCCCGAAGTGGGTCCAGAACCCCGGGCAGCAACACCGCCGCCCGCACACCCCGAGGAAAGCACAGGGGCCAGATGCTGGCCGGGCCTTGCAAGCTGGTCTTTCAAGCCCAAATGGCCTGAGCTGCACCCTCATGCAGCATGGGCAGGACACGCTACCTGGACCCAGCAGCAAGTGCTGCTTCCATGAGGAGCTGTTGGCTGCGACACTGACCATCTCAGCATAAGGCCACTCGCACGGCTGGGCTGGACCACACAGCATGCTGCTGCTTATGGGGCCATCGCAGAGGAGGGTTATCACAAGCAGCCTGAAGCAGCCCCTACGCGCCGCTCAAGATGTGCCCAGGGGCAGGCTGAGGGCACCGGCAGTGCGAGGTTTATTATCTGTCCAGTGGTTTTATTGTTAGTGACCGTTTTATTACTGTATATTTAGACTTACTTTTTTACTGGAGAAAACAAATAGTTACTGGAATAATTCTAGGATACTCATATAATAGAAAAAGAGTGGTGCAATTTTAATTTGGGGAAAGAAGTTTTTTAAAAAATCAACTTGTAACCTTCTAGAGAAATGTGAAAATTCAATTAAAAGTTGTAATTACTGATTAAAACAAACACACAATGAACCATTTCCCCAGCTCCTGTCGTGGGTGACTCCCACGAAGAGCAGTGCTATACGCGGTCCGCAGAGCAATTCTGGTCTGTCATCTCTTCTGCACCAGCGGAAACCAGACTCCCTCAACAGTCGCTGAGAAGCACTCAGGGCTGGCCTGGGGAGTCTCGTTGGGGGTTGCTGGGGGGCTGGAGGACGTGGATGCCAGCCATGGGCAAACGTGACCAAGTGACAGTCACCCAGACAAGTTCAAGCTGCCTGTAAAAAACTAGGAGTCCACAGTGGCAGCTGAGCGCCACTGGAAAAATCTATCATCCAATCATATTCAGACGAAGAAAGATGTGTCCCATGGACTTGCCTTGTATTCCCAGGAGAGGTCAAGCCTATCCAAGGGGAAAAGTTAATGCAGATCATGGCAACACAGAAAGGACCCTCCCTCCACAAAATAGTCAGGAAGGCACAGCTTGAGGACCCGCAGTCAGTGGCGGCGAATAAAGGGCGAGAGGGCAGCGGTGCACCAGGCACCCTGCAGGAGGCTCCGCCTGCTGAGGGGCCGGAGTCCACACGCTCTGCAGCCTGGAAGCATTCCTGCTCCTGGACTGGAGGCCTTGAGCAGCAGGCGGCGAGGACCACGAGTGTCTCCAGACTTCGCTGGCATCCCCTGGGGGGTAGAGGAGCCTGGCTGGGAGCCACTGGCTCAGAACACTTGCTCCCGAGCTGACGGGCACACAGAAAGAACATGCATCTAACCCTGCGCTTCCACACTGACTGCAACGTGAACAACGTGCTCCGCCTTGTCTCTGCAGCGAGCACATGTCTGACGGTGCACCTTCCCTAAGCTACTGCTGGACCATCTGCCGCAGCACAGACTGCAGCGGATCTGGAGCAAAATGGCGAAGGCCCGCTTCCTCTACCAAATGCAGGTGCTCTCTCTTCCTCACCAGCCAACCTCGGCCCATGAGGGCCCAGTGCTCGCCGCACACGCTGCTGCTCTCCCTCTGACCTGCCACTGAAAACTCCAGCCTCCTTCCATTCCCTCTCACTGGCTTCTCAGTCAATGCAATTCTGTCAGCACACAGTCTTCACAGAATTCTTCACTCCTTGTACTATTTCTTTGCCCAGTAATGTGTATCGCCTCTAAAAAAAATCTGAACATTCAATAATACAAATTGGACAAAAAAGGAAAAGAAAACTTATCCAATGTATCCCTGTATGAAAGCAAGATGCATCTAAATGTGGAATGCTACAATAAAGCCATTTAAAGAAGAATACTGTGGTGCTAGAGAAGATTTAGAAAAAGACAGGGGAATTATTATAAAATGATTGGATGTCTAAATTTCAGAGGGGTGTCTAAGCACAAATCTGATGTACATATAAACCCAGACCACCAGCCATGAGTGGCTTTAGAAGACTGAGCCCTACACCCAGGGCAGCCCTGTTCATCCACCAGTGAGGCTGGAGAGCCAACTGTGGCCTCTACCATGAGGCTGGAGAGCCAACCTTAGCATATTAAGAATAAAGTCCTGGAACACAGTCTTAACCCTTGTGATGCTACTGTCACACAAAGACAAACGAGCTGGGGGGGCGGATGTGGCTCAAATGGTTGGGCATCCGTCTGCCATATGGAGGGACCTGGGTTCGATCCCCGGGACCTCCCGGTAAAATTAAAAAAAAAAAAAACATATATACAGAAGGCGCATGGGCTGCCAGGCTCTGTGTACCAGTGAGCCACCAGGCCCTGGGAGCCATGCAGCAAGATGATGACGTAACAGGAGAGAGACGCAGGGGAGAGACAAGACGAGATGCTCTGAAAATCAGGAACCGAGGTGGTGCTGGTGGCAGAACACCTCTCTCCTACATCGTAAGTCTCCAGGATCGAATCCTGGTGAAGACTGGAGGAGGAGGATGAGCAGAGATGGCAGGAAACAGACACAGAGAATTGCCCAACAAATGGACACAAAACAGCAAAA
>JAQZBX010098927.1:0-11526 GCA_029593785.1 Cabassous unicinctus
AATGGGTTGGCTTTTATAAAGGGAATTTATTTGGGGTATGTGGCAGTTTGGAATTATTTATGAATTTCAAAAAGAGAAATTATGTTTGTAAACTGGTCTGTTCCTCTGGATGTGATACCCTTTGATTGTATTAGATTCAGCTGTGATGGCTTTGATTAAATTATGTTAAGATTAGGGCTTTCATTTGACCCCATCATTAGGGTGATTCAGTTTGAGTCCTTGCCCTCTTAATGGACTATATAAATGGACACTGAATCAAGAAGACACACAGAGGAATGGAGAGAGCTAAATAGACATGGAAGAGGAGAGATCTTCTCAGCTTTGATCCTGTGGGCCAGGGAAAAGAGATGAGCCATTCACCTGATAGTTTATAGCTGACCTTGTGCAGAGACCAGAGCAGGTGAGCTTGGAAAGAAAAGAGCCCTCCAACCTACAGCTGAGATCAGAAGAATTTGGGCCCATGGAGCCACAAGAGGAAAGAGGAAGACTGAACTCTCTCAGATATCGGCAGCCCTCTTGCTTCAACACATGACAAATCACTTTGGGTGAGAAAGTATCTCTTATGGTACCTTGAGTTGAACTCTTTAGGGCCTTGTAACTGTAAACTTTTACCCCACACAAATACCCTTTGTAAAAGCCAACAGATTTCTGGTACTTTGTATCAGCACCCCTTTGGCTTACTAATGCAGGGTAAAAGCTTACAGTTCCAAGGGCATGAAAGGTCCAAACTGAAGCACCATCAGAGATGCTTTTTCACCAAAGTCAGCTGCCACGTGTTGTAGCAATATGGCCACTGATGTCTGCTGAGGTATGAGCTCAGCTGAGGGCAATCAGGCTTAGGGCTTGTTTCTTTCCAGGCCTTCTATATCATTCTTGGCTGTTCCACTTTCTTCATGAATTCAACTGTAAGATATCAGGCTTACAGTAGGACTTGTCTCCTCTTGAGCTGCTTTGTGGGCCTTGCCTCTTGGGACTTTGTACTTGTGATCTTCTAGTTCTTTCTCACATGCCAGGATCAAATATGGCACCTTCCTTTTCCTCTGTCTCTTTCCCTGTGTATCCATTTATATCAGACCCAGCAAGAGGGTGGAGTCTCAAACTGTGTCACCGACATAGTCCAATCAAAAGCCCTAAAGTGAGCTTATCAAGTAATATAATCAAAGGGCCCTCAACTGAACTTAATGTAATCAAATGTTATCATACCCACAGGAATAGACAAGTTTAAAAACACAATCTTGGGAAGCAGGTGTTGCTCAATGGATGGAACTCCCGTTTACCATATGGGAGGCCCCAGGTTCGCTTCCTGGGGCCTCCTTGTGAGGGCAGGCCGGCCGGCCCGCGCGTGGCAGTAGGCTGATGCAGCAAGACCTCACAGCACGAAGCGGGTTTGGCTCAATCGATAGGGCCCCCGTTTATCATGCGGGAGGCCCCGGATCTGGGGCCTCCTTGTGAGAGCAGGCCAGCCCGCACAGCGCGGTGGGCTGATGCAGCGGGACCTCACAGCAAGGGGGAGATAGGCAGACACAGAGGAAACACGCAGTGAATGGACACAGTAAAACACAAGCAGCAAGGGGGGGATAAATGAAAAATAAATAAATCTTTAAAAAAAACAAAAAAACAAAAAAACACAATCTTTCTCTTTTTGTGATTCATAAAATAATCTCAAACTGCCACAGCCTGTTGAATGATATGATTTCTGTTTGTTTCTCATGCTAGTTTTGCACTTCAGTTGTGGCTCTCTCATAGTTGCTTCCTTTATGTAGTGTCCTAAGACGGGCGATAGGAATTCAGGAATGTAATACCTGACATTTATGATTTTTCTTCCACATATTTGATTAATATTCATCTGATTAAGATTAAGAATGTATTTTTAAAATTTTCTGTTTTCCAATTTAAATGAAAAATCACATATCTTTCTTACAAATATAAAGCTCATACTCATTTGTAATAATCATTCCCCACTTCATGTTTTCTCGTACTTACCAAATATTGGTAATCCTAATTTGGGTTTCTTTGTCAGGTCTATATTATATTTTATTTTCTAAATTGTAACCTTCGTGTCTTTAGTTCTGAAAATTATCTCCACAATAATTTCCTCTACTGCATTTGATTTTTTTCAAATATGTTTGTAAAGTCTGAGAAATTTATTGTTTTTTAATTATTCCTTTGTCTTTGCACTTTGAACCCTCTTCTTCCTTTTCTTTCTTCATTTATATCTTCTTAATGCATGTTGAATTAAGGTACTTTTAATAGCCTCATTTTCATGAAACTTATTTTTTCATTGTTTTGTGTGATGGTGTATTTGTGTTTTAGATTTGTGCATGTTTCATTAATGTAGTGACCCTAAAAGGTCTTTTCTTGTGTAGGAAAGTACTGTACTTTTCTTATGGGTTTCCCATGATTTGGGGTCTTAGAAGAAAATCATGACTGGAGAAATGTTACACTGAAACGTGTAAAATGGCAAAAATGCTTTGAGGGAAAGTATTGAGAGAGCATCTGAAAATTCCAAAAAATTCTAAGTGAGGAAGAATCTTAAATACCCACTCAAAATAACCTTCAGTATTATTTTTTTATTTCTACTTTCTTTGGGACAGTGTCTGGTGCTCTTGGATTGTGAATGCATGCCTCATTGCCTGATGCCACATGCAGATATGAAGACTTTTCCTCTGATTGATTTTTCCATGATTCTGTATTTATGTTTTGAGTCATCTCAGTCTACATCTTCTGCTTAGGATCGCATATATATTTTTTGTTCCCCCTATGGAGGATATTTTGTAGCTGAACTATTTTATTCATTATTATACTTATTAGTATAGTACTACAATAAGCTAGAAAAAAATGCATCTATTACTAAAATATAACCACACATACAGAGAGAAACACAAACACTACAAGGTAAAATAGAGATAGGTGATATATTGATAGAAAGATTGATAGACAAATAGAGAGATACATATGTAAATATGGTAGATATACTAAGAGTAATATTTTGGTAGGTAGCTTTATACACTTAAAATATTTGGCCTTGAATGGAGCTAGAAGTCAAATTTTATTATTCTAAATGAATGCAATTATTTTAAAATCAGTAATAGAGCAAATAACAAAGTAGGATAAATGATAAATAGCCAAATTATGGGCAGGGAGAAAAGCTTACAAAGTATATGTTCTTTTGCAACCTAGGTTTTAATAATCCACATTCCAACAAGGGAAGCTACTTTAATGGGGATTTCAGTGTTGGCTTTATTTTGTGTCATTAATCCTGCAGTTGAATCTCAATTCTAAAACTTTATTACTTGGTACAGACATTTGTAGGAAGGTGAATACAGTGAGAACGTTTTGAATTGAATTATCTAAATCAAAACAATCGATATTCTCTTCCAGGGCATCAGGATCCTGTACCTTGAGTTCTCTCAAATACATAGGCACCTAGTAAGGTACTCATCCATTGTTCTCTTCATATGATATCATTCTTTGTTTTTAGCTAAAAGTCATCATAACATCTTTCCTAATTATTTTAAAATATGGAAAATATTTTCCTGAAAAATGTGTGAATTACACAAATGCCTAGTTTTGAAAAGTTAGGACATGGGTGCATAGCTCACTATCATGTATGTAAAAGGCAAAAGGTTATACAGAAAAAATCTGGATATTTAATTGGGATATATTCATATTTAAGAACATATATCAAATATGAGTTAAAATTCATTCCATTATTTTTCAGAAATTTTTAATCCAGTTTATCTTGCTTGGATATTCAAAATATCTGTGAAACATTCTGCACAGAGCAGTGTTAATCTCACTGTTCCACAGACTATAGATGATGGGGTTTATGAATGGGGACACCATGTTGTAGAAGACAACTGTGAGATGATTACTGAGAAATACTTTTTTTCAACAGGACCAAAGTCAGCAATTAACCCAGAAACTAAAAAGAAAATGAGAATTGCAAACTGGGGGATACAGGTGGATAGGGCTTCCTTACGGGCTTCCACAGAATGCATCCTAAGCATCATTGAAAATATATCACTATAGGAATTAAGCAAAAATGTAAAATGTAGTAATAGAATATGTGCACTCAGAGCTAAGGCCATAATCTCAGAAAATTGAACATCTGAAGAGGAGATCCTCAAAATTTGAGGCTCATCACAGATATATTGATGGATCACATTGGACTCTGTAAAGGGAAGCCTGAATATGACACCAGTGTGGATAGAAGAATGGATGAACCCACTTGCCCATGAGCCACCACCTGCCTGTGTGCACAGACATGGGGTGGTGGTGAGCCCATAGTGCAGAGGGTGGCAAATGACAACATAGTTATCATAGGACATCACCACAATGAAGGCCAGCTCTGTGCATCTGAAGACCATAAACAGGAAAATCTGGGCAGCATGTGCTGGGAGAGAAATCAATTTACTGCCTGTCAGAGAATTCAGATTATTTTTGGAACAGTTAACCGAAATTCAGCAAAGGTCTATGAGGGATAAGTTGCTTAGAAAGAAGTGCATTGGAGAGTGCAATTTTGGGTCTGTCACATTGACAGTAACAGTTAGAAGATCCCCGGTCAAGGCTCCCATATAAATTACTAAGAACAGCAGACCTTGCAGGATTTGGAGCTCTTGTGAGGTTGAGAGATCCATGAGGAGGAATTCAGTGAATAGAGTGAGATTGTCCATTTCTCATAATATGTTGCCATATTCCTGTATTCAAAATAGAAAATAAGAATATACTAAAATAAAGTGGAGATAATCTACATCATTAACAAATAAAATTCCACATTGGTATCCATATATGTCTTCTCCTGAGAAATTCAGCTTACAGGAAATGGACATAAGTCAATATTTTGCAATCAATGAATTTTTATATTCCCCTTTTCACTTTCTTTTCTAACTCTGCTCTTATATGTTAATTTCAACATTTATAGGAACAGATAATCTGAGATATCAAATAATTTAAAATGAAATCAAGGCCTTTGTTATGAGTCCTATTTACAGTATTTTAGTAAACTATCTTTTCAAACTCTGCCAGGAGACATCCAGTAATTATTTTCCCATTTTATTCTTTAACAAATTTTAATTCCAGATAAACACTGTGTAAAAGAGCCTCTGCAGCAGCCCTTTCGTTTAAGCAGTGAACAGCTGTTTTCTTCATGTACCAGGTGACTAGGATGATTGCTGATATCTCTGAATCTTTGGCCAGTTGACAAAAAATTGGTTTCAGTAACACAGTTAATGAATGGATCTGAGTTTCTGCTCAGAATGGATTTAATGCAAAAGACACCAGATAGATTATACTTCATCACTCTTTCTTGCTTTCTTTGAGCCTTTTCATCCTTTGAGTACTTTTTGTCATCCTTTGCTGCCATGGCCACCCAAAATAGAATCTCTTGAGATCTAATTTATTCCAATTTGTCATTGCAGTGTATACCAGTATAATGGTATACACTGTCTCTTTAGTTTAATTCTCACCTGTGCCGAGTACCTCAGAAAAACACCCCACCTGATATTACTCTTCCTCAATGCATCTTTCCTTTAATCAGACATGAATTCTGATATATGATGAAGGGCTAATTTTCTTTCCAGATAGATTGCCCCATGCTTTTCTAGATTTTGCAGAAATCTGCTTATTTTAAATAACTATGGTAATCACAACTATTTTACTTGAGTTTGCCTTAAAGCAGAACAAATCATAAAGAAATCCTATTCCAGTCTTATTTATACTTTGAATTCTAATACTAATTATTCTTGAGGGACGTCAAATGAGAATTATTTAATTTTATTTTGGGAAAAACTAAGTGGAGGCAAATAACTATAAAATGTTAGAAATATAAATTAATGTGTAATATATAATTTTATATATTTGTGTTATTTATAATCATATATTTTATTTTTATATTCCATCCATGTGTAATTAATAAGTAGCATACAATTATTACGTGGGTAATGATTTTAATGGTGTTGATTTACTCTCATTGATTATATTCATATGAATTTATAGGTTTTTTACAAAATATTTATGTAAATTATCTTAGTCTAATAATCATTTCCATAACACATGTTTCTTCTTTCCTCAATTTTATGAGTACGATAAATTTTTTTGCAAAGACTTTATTAAATAGCAAAACAATACTCTGTAATTAATTTGATATTATTTTTGTAAGGGATAGTTATTGGACATAACCAAATTCCAGATGATCTTTTAAATTCTTTTATCTTACCACACATGCTTATTGAGACTTAGAAGTCTCATTCATATCCTCCACCTCTTCAGATTGCATCTTTCCACTCTGTAAAATTCTCAAGTTTCCCTAAGCTAATTTACCATACATCTTCTATTTCAGAGTGATTATGATAGCCTTGAGCATAAGAGGGAAAGAAAGAGTCCATGATTATCCCTGCTCCTTATTACCTCAGGGATATTTAGAAAATGTTTACTTCACAATATTTAAATGTGGAAAAACTGTGGAATACCTATTCCTCATCAGTTGTTAAACACATGAGATACAAGAGCATAATTAGACTATATAGAGCTTATCTAGTTCTTAATATCCTGTAAATAAATATAAGAAATTGTTCATCGTAAAAACTTCACTGGATATCTCTGCAAATTCATTCATATTTGAAGAACTATTGTGCTAATGAGGATTGATTTCTGTAAAATGCTATGATAACACGTTGCTTCTGAATTTTTAGCTATCCTTTACAACCTAGTTCAAGTAATATTTAATACATAGTGTTAGTACTAGTTCAATTTCTTGGTAATTTCTGTATCATTATATTTTGGTATTTGGAATACAGCCTATGTGTCACATATATTATCAGGTACTGTTTTTAAAACTGATCAAATGTAATAAAACTAGGAGTAGAAACATTCAGATTTTCTATGAGTATCAATTTATAATTTGGGGGAGAAATAATTAAGACGCTAATGATACTGGAAATATCACAGCAGTGTAAGTGCATTTTTAATTAGCCATTTAAAGAAAATCATGAATTAAAACATACAGATAGACCTGAGAAGTGAGGAAACAATTTTATGTTCTGTAATATGAATATTTCTTTTGCACAATTGCAGGGACTTTACAAAGTCTGTGATCTTTGTTCATTCTGAATAAATTTCAAGAAGTCACTTCCCCAGGAAATTCACATTTACCCATAATTATTGGAAAAGTTGTGATTCTATATCCTTTGAAAACATGGATATTATTTAGGATGAACACATTTGTGTCATATCTCTCAGGAGGCTTGGGGAACTGGTGATTTCACCATCTAAAGGAGCCAGTTTTCTTTCACCTGATTGATGAGGACTTTTTCCCTATACTCTTGAGATTAAATTTATAATAATGCTTATTAGCAATGTTCTTTGTTGTTGTTAAACTTAACAACATAGAAGTATTCCAAACATTTCATAGTTCTGGTGATCAATATTTTCAATTTTATGTCACATCATACATTTTATTAACATTATAATATATCCCCCAAATCATGCAGCCCCAATAAAACTATATTTTAAAGGTTTATAAGAGCATTATGGCATCAAAAAGTAAAACAAGCAAAAATTGACCAGTAGTTACTAAATTAAACTAGGATTCATTTTAGAATGAATTATAAAAAGAATGCAAATAAAAGCATTTGTGGAATATAGTGAGAGTCTTACCAAAAGTGCTTGGAAGAGATTGCCTCACATGGTATATGACAATATGTTAGGAACCCCTCAGAGTGTGAGTTACTACCCTGAAAAACAGGTTGTAGGAAAGTAGGCCATTTGGCATTAGTCTGAAAATGCTTATTTATTGCTGTCAATCAGGAGAGTATCAGAGGAAGGGAGAGGCTAGAGCCACTAAGGAAAGTCTTAGAAATGAGGGCTCAAAAATAAAAGTCTCCACATACTTTACAGCTTATCACCACAGATATGAAAGTCATGGTGAGTAGAGAAAAGAAGTCCAAATCTATGAAAGCAGAAATCACCCTTGATTTAGTATAGACCAGTTTTGGCTTAACCAGATCCAGGATGCCTCAGAAAGGATTTCACAAAGCCCAAGCAGATCTTTACCAACGTTCATAATCATTCCATGTTCTTAGTCTTTATATGTGCATTTTGAGCAAAAAAGCAAATATCTGAAGGATTGCTCAGTTTCTTAGAGGTTGCAAAAATTTCCCTATACGGAAAGACTGTTCAACGTGAAACAAAATACATAGAAGAACTTGGCAGGTTTGCAAGCTGGAGATGATTAATTGTGAGGGGAAATGATGGCCAGACATCTAACATAACCATACTATATTTTCACAAAATATAGCATTCAGCAGATGGTAATGGTAGGAAAAATACATACGAAAATATATTACCTGTGGTTCCTTGAAATATGGCAGAATATTATTTAATATAATTTACATAAATCATCAGTTCTCATATTTTTGGGTTCAGGGACAATTTACACTCAAGAAATGATTGAAATTCCTAAATAATTTATAATTTGTTACTTGTATCTGTCGAAAATTACCATATTAGACATTAAAACTGATATGTGTATAAAATTATTTAAATTATTCAAAAGAATATATCATCATATATTTTAATACATTTTAAAAATATTTTGTTTTCCAAAATTAAAATAAATTTTGGGGAAAGAAATGGATTTTATCATTTTCAAATTCTATATACTTCTGGCTTACTGGGAAATAGTTGAATTATCATATCTGTTTCTTCATTCATTCTGTCGCAATATATTTGTTTAGGCAAAGAGTATGAAGAAAATATTGTGTTACAAAGATATATAATTAGAAAAGGTAAGAAATATTTGTTTAGAGACTTAAGATGCTTCTTAATATTCTTCTATAATATTAATATGCTAAACGGCAAATCAGCAAGTGTCAATTTCTTAAAGAATAGTTCCAATCTGTAATAAACTTTTTTATTCCATTAAATTTAAATCCATGCTCAATTTAGAAATTTTAATTGGTTTTTCCTATGCATAATTTTGTATCATCAATTCATGTTCATCTGGAAAATATTTGTTCACACAATGATTCACATATTAAAAATGTGACATTTTATTTTACAATTCCCAAATAAACCATACTTACTAATATCTCTAAGAGTCATCTTAGACAAATATCTTTTACTACTGGGAAGTTCTCAAGTTCATGTGTAGGACATAAGTTTTTCTAAATTTCTTTAACACTTGCAATTCAAATTTTATCATTAGCAACTAATTTTTGTAGTTGATTTCATTATATTCATGTTATTAGTAAAGCAGTTGTAAGTTTAAAGAAAGATCATGCAGAAAATAGAAATATTATATATCCCCCATCTTCAGTTTTTCTTATTATTAATATTATACATTTCTATATTTTCTTATTGATCCTCTGTTTAGATGGTCAATCCATTATTGAATGTGGTGTATTGAATTCTTCTTCCATACTGTACAAACATTAATTTCTCCTTTCAAATCTGTAAATATTTGTTTTATATATTTGGTGGCTTTGCAGTTAGGTGCACAAATATTTATAACTGCTAAGTCTTTTTCTTTAATTGACCCATTTATAATTATGTAGTGCTGTTCTTTGTCCCAGGAAGGAGTTTTAATTTTAATTAGAGTATTTATGGTTTACAGAAAATCATGGAGAAAGAACAGAGTTCTCATATATAACCCACTACCACAAAAACAAATGCAGTTTTCCTTATCATTATTATTTTACATTAGTGTGGTACTTTGTTACAATTGCTAAACCAATATTATTATCATTATGTATTAACCATAGTCCCTCTACACAAATACTGTCCCTATACCCTCTCTTTATATCCCTATATCCCTCTCTTTTTTGTAATTGTAATTGTTGCATATTATATCTTCATACATTGTATATACAAAAGCACAGATTCATCATTACTTTTATGCGCTTGAATTTTAGAAATTGTACAAAATGAAAAGAGGAGTTACATATCAAAAAATACAATACATTATTTCTGGTGTATATAATTACAAAAATGGTTACCATTACCAGAGATCTTAGTTTTTATGTAATTTGACTCACTGTCAAATGTCCTTTCATTTCATTCTGAAAAATTTGCTTAACATTGTTTGTAGGGCAGTTCTAATGTGACAAATGCCCTCAGGTTTTTTACTTTTTAGTTTGTTTTAATATGAGAATTTCATATTAATCTTTCCCTCATTTTTGGAACATTGTCTCATCAGATATAATATTTTTAGAAGCCAATCATTTTCTTTCATCCTGTTGGCTTATTTTTTTTCTTCTATTGTGGTATTCAACTCCAGTATTTCCATTTGGTTCCTTCTCCTTTTATCAGTCTATCATTTCCTGATATCCTGTAGTGTTTTCTTCTTGTTGTTGAGCATTTTGAAGACCATTTTTAAAAAAGTGTTTAGTATAGCTGAAATCTTGTCTTCTTTCTTGATTGTTTCTGATGTTTTATCATCTTTTCTTGGATGGGCCACCATTTTCATATATTTGTCTTCTACTCTATTGTTGGACACTGGACATTTTCATATTTTATCTTGTTATTTCTGGTATGTTCTCTTTCAGTGTCTAGCCTTTCTTAAAGGAAGGCCAGCCTTAGACATTATCATGGGTTTTTCACTGTAGTTTCTGAGCCTGTGTCTTGTACTTGGCATATGCTAATGACCTTCTGAATTTCTCTGTTTAGAAAATCAGAATGCCTCCTCTACACCTCATGGAATAGACACCCCCTCTCCTGTGTGCTCTATTTTATGTCTTGAAGTGGGTAATCCTTTGCCCCAAGCCATGTTTTAACTGTGTGAAAACTGCTTTTGCCTACAAGGCAAGTTCTGGGAGTGTGAGCCAGAGATGAGTGTGCTGGTAGAGCCCTTCAGGCTGCCACCTGTAGATTGACACCATCATAGAAGCAAATTAGTATGCTTGTAGGGCTTTCTTTGTTCTCTCCAGACTAGCGCCAGTGATACAGAATGAGAGTGAAGACTGACTTTAAACCACAGTGAGTAGGGGTGGGGAAGGAGCCAATAAAGGCTCCAGGAACTTCTCCTAATATTTTTAAATGATGTATTTATTTATTTTATCTCGCCCCGCCCCGTTTGCCATTTGCACTTGCTGTCTCCTCTCTGTTTCTGTTTGCTTTGTCAGCTCTCTGAGTTTGCTCACTGTGTCTGCTCATCTTCTTTTTTAGATAGCACCAGGAACCAATCCTGGGACCTCCCATGTGGCAGGTGGACACCCAGTCACTTGAGCCACATCTGCTTCCTGCTCACATCTCTTCATTGCATCAGCTCACTGTTTATTTTTACTAGGAGGCACAAGGAATAGAAACCAGTATCTCCCAGGTAGGAGGCATGCACCTAACTGCTTGAGCTACATCCACTCTCCTCCTACTATTTTTTGACAATGTTTTCTTTATATTTAAAGAAGTTTTAAATTACATAAATGTTACCTTGAAAATTTAGGGGATTCCCATATACTCCATCCCCTCTCCTTCTGCACACACATATACACACACATATACACACACATGTACACACATATATGATTTTTT
>JAQZBX010098928.1:0-11525 GCA_029593785.1 Cabassous unicinctus
CAGGCCATTTATGAGACTTTATTCTTCCCAGAAAAGGGGGACCTATTCCCGTTGAGCCCTGTTGCCTGTCAAGAGCCCCACACTGCTTCACCGCATGGTTCTCTTATTTCTCTTCTAGAAAAAGGGAACAGTCACTCTTTGCAGAATCCCAGGTGTTGGATGAAAAGGCTTTAAGCCTGAGTCTGCAAGAGAGATCCCAGGAGAATCAAGGCCATCTATTCAACAAATGGTGCTGAGAGAACTGGCTATCTATACCCAAAAGAAAGTAGGGCCCCTATCTTACACCTTATACAAAAATTAACTCAAAATGGATCAAAGAACTAAATATAAAATCTACAACCATAAGACTCTTTGAAGAAAATGTAAGGAAACATCTTCAAGCTCTTGCGGTAGGTGGTGATTTATTAAACCTCATGCCCAAACCATGAGCAAAAAAAGGAAAAATAGATAAATGGTACCTCCTCAAACTTAAACACTTTTATGCATCAAAAGATTTTGTCAGGAAGTGGAAAGGCAACCCACTCAATGGGAGAAAATATTTGGAAATATTTCCTCCAGAAGTTAATAGAACTGCCATATAATCCAGCAATTCCTCTACTAAGGATATATCCATAAGAACTGAAAACTGTGACATGAACAGACACCCGCACAACGATATTCATAGCGACATTATTCACAATTGCCGAAAGTTTGAAACAATTCAAGTGTCCATTGACCAATGAATGGATAAACAAAATGTATTATATACATATGACTGAATCAATGCGGCAGTAAGTAGAAATGAAATTGCGATACACAGGATAACATGGATGAATCTTGAAGACATTATGCAAAGTGAATTAACCAGACACAAAAGGACAAATGTTTCATTTTTTCACTAATATGAACTAAATTTGAAAAACAATTGCATGGAGTTAAAACCTACAGTATAGGTAATTAGGAGAAAAGAGGAGGGCTGAGAAGGACTACTGAGGTTTACTATATGTAAAAGTTTTAACTTGTCTATAAAAGTGTGAAAATGGATAGAGTTGATGGTAACATATTACAAAGAGTAGCAGCTTGTTTATAAAGGGGATTGCGGGTGAAAAGGGTAGTCTAGGGATGTAAATGTCAATTGAAAAAAAGCTGGAGAATAATCTTCAGACTGAATAACACAGTGAACCCAGAGGTGGGTGAGAATTGTGGTTAATAGTACAAAAGCAAGAATGTCCTGTGAACAAAATGGATGTATGTCACTATTGCAGGGTGGTGAGAATGTGGAGAAGCATGGGAAAAATACAGTTAATGTAGCCTATGGACTAGAGTCAAAGGCAATACTGTAATATTCTTTCATCAATGACCAAGATATACTGTGTTAATAGAAGTGTATGGAAAAAATATGCCAAATGAATGCTATGGACTACAGCTTCTGGTAATATCTGATATTATCTCATAATGTGTAAAAAATGTTCCACAATAGTGCAGTGTGTTGGTGAAGGGATGTTGTATGGGAATTCCACACATGTGCATGAATGTTTTATAATGTCACAAATTCTGTAATAAAAATATGTTAAAACATATAAAAAATAATAAAATAAAATAAATGGGCAAAAGACTTAAACAACTTTCTGAAAAGGAAATACAAATGAACAGAAAGCACATGAATAAAATGCTCAACGTCATTAGGGAAATGCAGATCAAAACTACACTGAGATATCATTTCACAACTCACAGAATGTCCATTATTTAAAAACCAGAAAATAACAAGTGATGGAGATGATCTGGAGAAATAGGAACACTCCTTCACTGTTGGTGGGAAGGTAGAATTATGCAGCCTTTGTGGAAGACAGCTTGGTGTTTCCTCAAGAAACTAAATATAAAACTGCCGTATGATCGAGCAATCACTTTATGAGGAATATATTCAGAAGAACTGAAAGCAAAGGCATGAACTGACATTTGCACATCGATGTTCATAGCAGCATTATTCACAATTGCTAAAATATGGAAACAACCCAAGTGTCCATCAGCTGATGAGTGGATTTTTAAAATTTGGTATATACATACAATGAAATACTTTTCAGCTGTAAGAAGAAATGAAATTGGGATCTATAAGACAACATGGATGAACCTTGAAGATATTATGCTGTGTTAGAGAAATCAAACACAAAAGGACAATTCTGTATAATCTCACTAATATGAAGTAAAATGAATAAACTCAGAGGTAAAATCCAGATTATCGGCATATTAGTCTGCCAAAGGGGTGCTGATGCAAAGTACAAGAAATCTATTGGCTTTTATTAAGGGCATTTATTTGGAGTAGAAGTTTACTGTTACAAGGCCTTAAAGAGTCCAATTCAGGTTGCTTTCTCACCAAAGACCCTTGCCATGTGTTGAAGCAAGATAGTTGCTGGTGATGTCTGCCTGGTCTCTCTGGGTTTCCTTTGTCAGTCTCTGACATAGGGTTCATTTCTTTCTGGGCCTTCTCATCAGAATGGCTCACCTCTCCCAGGGGCCCCAAGATCAAACATAACAGAGCTCAATCTCTCTCTTCTCATGTCTTCTTGAATGAGTGCCCATTTATATCAGCCCACTAAGGGTGTGGGGACTCAACATTTGTCACACCCTATTGATATGGTCAAATCAAAAGCCCTAAATTGATTTTATCAAGTAAGTTTGCCAAGTAAATTTAAAACCTTTGAATTTAATACAATCAAAGGGTATCACACCCAGAAGAAGCGATAAGTTTACAACTAATCTACAGTTGTAATCTTTCTCTTTTTGGGGATTCAGAAATAATCTGAAACTGCTATAATAGGTTACTAGGAAGTAGAATGTTGAGAATGGGAGCTGATGCTTAATATATGTAGAATTTTTAATAAGATTTATTGTTAATGTGTGGAAATGAATAGAATTGATGGTAATGCATTACAGTGAGTATAACTAACACTGCTGATTTATAAATGTAATTGTAGCTGAAAGGACTCTGTGAATGTAATATTTGAATTGAAAGGGAGCTAGAGAATAATGTACAGGCTGTATAACATATTAATTTTGATGGTGGATGAAGATTGTGGTTAATAGTATAAGAATGCTCATTTACAAAGTTTTAAGAATATGGTGATACATGGGAAAATTACAAATAATATAACAAACGGATTATAGTAAATTCAAAACTACAGTGAGATACCATCCTAAACTCATTAGACTGGTGGCAATTAAAAAAACAGGACTGTAAGTGTTAGAGAGGATGTGGAGGAATGAGAAGCCTCAGCCACTGCTGGTGAGAATGTAGAATGCTCAAGCCATTGTGGAGGACAGTTTGGTGATTTCTCAAAAAGCTATAGAATTACCATATGATTCAGCAATTCTAATGCTGGGTATATATCCAGAAAAATTAAAAGCAAAGACACGAAGAGATATATCCACACCAATGTTCATAGCAGCATTATTCACTATTGCTAAAAGTTGGAATCAACTCAAATGCCCATCAACAAAAGAATGGGTAAACAAAATGTGATACACACAAACAATGGAAAATTACCCAGCTGTAAGAAGGAATAAAGTGCTAATACAGGATAATGTGGTTGAATCTTGAGAATCTTATGTTGAGTGAAGCAAGCCAGGCATTGAATGGTGAATATTTCATGACCTCACTGATATTAATTGTGCAAATTAAGCAGACTCAAAGAGCTATTGTCTGGAAGATAGTTTTACAGGAAGTAGAAAGGGAGAAGGTTGTGAGCCTACACCCATATGGAAGGAATGTATGATGAGGTGGAATTGTGAACTTGTTCATTGAAAGGATATGGCAGGAATGTAGTGATATTATTGGGTTGGGTGGTGCAGTATTCACAGGTGGGTAGATTGGGTAGCATGGGTTAGAAAGTCCAGGGAACTGAGGGCAAGGTTGGGAGAGGGACCAGGTGAACACTGGGGATCAGAGGGTATGTGGTTGAAAGTACAAAGTTGGGAGTGCTTTTATGGCAATAACACAAGGAAGGGTTACTGGTTCAGGGTGTTGGATGGTGTGGTATTTGGAACAGAGAGCACCTGGAACAGGCTTCTAGGGAGTGAGTGTTCATTTTGTTATAGCGTGTTGTGGAGACCCACACAATGAGCAGGAAATAGTTGGACTCCCATGCTTGGGAGGCCCAATATACTCACTAACAGAGGGGGAGGAGAATCCCGAGAGCATGGGGGTTCCTAACAGGGGAGGACAAACCAGTGTGTCAAGACCTCAGTGTTGTTTCAAGTAACTTGGAATCTCTTCATCTGAGGAGTGAAGATGGGGGTGGCCGTGGGCCCCGAATGGAGGAGAAGAGAAGAATAGAATATATGGAATAGGGGGTATTTAGGGGCAATGGAAGATTTCTTACAATGATGGACAAAGGCCATGTTAAATATCATCAAAATTTAAAAAAATTTATGGTCTAAAATGTAAACCATAATGTAAATCATTAACCATGGTTAGTAGCTATGTTTCACTCTTTGTATATCAGTTGTGACAAAGGTGCCATCATATATAAAAAGGTATTTATATGGCGTATTACTCAGTCAAAGGTGTGCTAATGTGAAATACCAGAAATGGGTTGGTCTTTATAAAGGGTATTTATTTGGGGTAGAAGTCCACAGTAACCAGGCCATGAAGCGTAAATTTCTTCTCTCACCAAAGTCAATTGCCATGTGTTGGAGTAAGGCAGTTGCCGACGTTTGCCAGGGTTCAGGCTTCTTGGGTTCCTCTCTTCCCCAGGCTGCATTTCTCTCTGGGGTTAGCTCTTCTGTTTCCTCCACAAGGTCAGCTATAGACTATGAGGCTCTCTAGGCTTTGCTTCTCTCCACAAGGCCAGCTGTGAACTCTCAGGTGAATGGCTCATCTATATCCCGGGGCCTGCTCTCCAACAACAAAACTCCAACAGCAAAATTGCTACTCAAAACTGCTCCTCCCTCTTTCCTTTGCCTTGCCTTTTATATTCGATTCCCCCACCCATCAAGGGGTGGGGCTCAACGCCCTACTGACTTGGTCCAGTGAATGCCCTAATCATAACAGAATCATTCCCAGATTAACAGATCAGTTTACAAGCATGATCCAATTATATTTTTGGAATTCATAATTACATCAAATTGCCAAATGGCTACATATGGGAAGGGGATAAAAAGGGGAGGATGTTGGGTATATGGGAGTTCCCTGTATTCTGAAGGTGACTTTACTGTGACCTAAAATTTCTTTGAAAACAAAATGAAAAAGGTAAGATACAGGGGAATAAATGGAAGAAAATGTCACTGTACATACAGGGCAGCAAATATTAGAGTGATGAAAGGCAAAATATAAATTTTTAAAAAAATATTTTTCATTATTTTTAATATCTCAAACTTTCAACTTTATATTATTTTTAGTTTTTTAAAAATTCTATATATATTATTTCTTACATTTCAATGTATCATTATTATTTCATTTTCTTATTATATTTGGCTATTTTATTGGCTTCATTTTTGAAGAAGTTTTGGATTACAGAAGGGTTAAACTGGGACAGGGGAGGATCATTGGTGTGGGGTGTCAATGTTGGCGGATACATGGGAGGAAGGTCATTTGGACATACATATAAGGAATGTAAATATGTTCAAATGTTCATGGGGCATGGCCATAGTGGGTGGAGACTCACACAATAACTGAGAGAATACTGAATTCCCATCTTGGAGAGCTCTGCCACATTCTCTATTGCAGCAGGAACAGTCTCCCAAGTGTAGGGGCAATGACTGGTGAAGGAGGATGATCCACTGATGGGCTCTTGATATTGATGACTACACTTATAAGCCTTTGTACTTGAAATTGATACTTAGCCTAGTGTTGCGATGTGTCTAGGAGTTACTTCCTGAGAGCCTCCTGGTTGCTCAAATGTGGCCACTCTCTAAGCCAAACTCAGCATATAAACCCATTATCTCCCCCACAATGTGGTACATGACTCCTGGGGATTAGCCACCCTGACACCAAGGGATTACTACCAGGCACCAACTAGAAATGCAACTGGAAAAGGACCTAAAATAAAAGGGAGAAAAGGTAAAGAAAAATGAGTTTATAGGGATAAGAGACTTGAAAGTGATTCGGGAGTTCATCCCAGAGGTAACACTCACGCACATCTTAGCAGGATCTCATAGATTGCCATAGTGGATACTATGCCAAATAGGGGGCTCCTGAGGGCTCTGGAGACTCCCAGTTCGTATGTTCAGTACAGGTATTTCCATAGTTTGGTGCCTTGACAGTGGACCCTAGTTTTGTGTTTGTACCCATGAGAGTGACAGAGTTGGACTCAACATGGTTTCCCTGCACATGGCTCATCTGTCCCTTTTATTTAAACCTATACTTGGTGCTGCAGTTTGGAGGTATATATCCAAGAGACTGGAATTCTTAAACCGTCCATGTGCCAGCTGGGCCTGGAGCCTTAGCAGAGTTGCAAAACTAACTCTCCAGTTCATTGGACTCACCCAGGACAACTAACAAGGAGGTGGGGATTGACAACAATCATATCAAGGAAAGGAGACAGCCTAAAAGTGCATGCAAGAGAGTCCCATCCATTGGCTGTACGGGATAAAAGACCCCTCTCAATTAGAGGTGGGGTGGACATCACCATCCCAGAATCCCTAGGATTGAGGAAAGAGCTATGGACTAGAGTGGATTTATTGGTATTCTACTATATACATGTTAGAAAAGATGCTGAGAGCTAGAGCATAAAGGGTTCAGCATTTCAAAAGCATGCTTTCTGACAGAGAGACATTAGTAAATGTCTCCAAGGACACTGCATACTACAGATATCAGTAGGAGAAGGCAGAGTGGAATGAACTCACCACTAGATGTTATTGTCTGAATTCCCAAGAAAGATTGTCTGGGAACTCAGAAACAGGCAGCACTCTCATGCACCAAGCTGAGGAACTAGTGAAGGACTCCCTACTTTTGTTATCAGCTTTGTAGTATAAAAAGCGGCTTCAGCCTTAATAAACTTGTCTGCAGTCCCCATGGAATGAAGTCCCCTGATCCCAATCTTTCTCTGGATCACTCCCGGCATCGTCTACCTCCACGTTAAATTACAACAGATGACGCCCAACATGGGGCACCACTAGTCTTTTCTCTGGATCAGTGCCATGGAAAAAAGGACTGTTGTTGGTGGGTCGAATGGTACTTGCATTCTGTGTGTGAGTCAAATAATCTTGATCATCATGGTAATGGGTAATCAGTCGACTCGGTTAGAGGAATATTCCTATGTTTTGAAGACCCTGTTAAAGAATACAGGGGTATCTGTGATGACCCACGAGTTACTAGAACTTTTTTCTCTAGTACAGAAACATTGTTATTGGTTTCAGCCTCAAGGGCGGAATGTATTAAATTTGAAACAGTGGAAAAACTAGTAATGAAATCATTGCAGCAAGCTTATCAGAAAAGGGAAACAGCTCCTCTTCAAGTATGGGCTCTCTGTCATCAAATAACCCCTGCCATAGATCCTCTACAATCTGAAGAAGAGGATGATGAAAATGTTATTTATACAAAAGGTGTTGATGATAGCACTCAACAGCCTGTTTTAAAGGAAGGGAGTTTTGAACTTCCAGAAGGTTGCACTTCTGATCAGGAGGATTCTGTTTTCTGCCATACTGAGGGAACGAGCACTAGTTTTTTAAATCAGCCAGCCACTTTTTCTGTCCAGCCTTTGTATCCTACCCTACCTAAGGAACAGGGAACTAATCCTGTGGACTCAGGTATATTTAAGACAACTCCTGCTATAGATTCCTGGGACCCTGTTCTTCCTTCTACTCTTCTGCCTCCCACTAACCCTTTTACTATATTTCCTGATGGTTTTGATAATAATCCATGTACAAATCATGTAACAGTTCCTAACACCCAAGCTTCATCGCCTCTCATGAGATGCATTGCACAGGGCTGAAGTGCTGGTGATCCCGAAGCCCTTCGAATGTTTGCACAGTTTCCTGTAACTATAGCCCCCTGATCAAGCTAACCCTCAGGGAGGTTTGGAATTTCAGCATGAACCACTCCCTTTTAAACTGCTGAAAGATTTGAAACAAGCCTGTGCCCAATATGGGGTTAATTCTCCTTATACTCTTGGTCTTATCAAAGGGCTGGCTCAAACAAATAGACTAATCCCATGGGACTGGGAAATGCTAGCTTGTACAGTTTTAAATTCTGCTGAATTTTTACAATTTAAAACATGGTGGACAGATGAAGCTGCACAAATGGCCAGGCGTAATGCAGCTCAAAACCCTCCTTTTCCAATAACTCTTGATGAGCTTTTGGGTACTGGTAATTGGATGGGTATACCCTGGCAGTTACAATATAATGATATAGCTATTGTTCAGGTTAAGATGGCTTGTTTAGCTGCATGGATGAAAATCGCACCTCCCGGCCAAGCTACACAGTCATTTTCAAAAATAATTCAAGGGGTTAATGAGCCGTATGTGGAATTTATTGCTAGGCTCTCTGATGTTGTTTTAAAAACTGTGCAAATTCCTGAGGCTTGAGATTTTATTCTTTTAACCCTCACTTTTGATAATGCCAATAATGAATGCAAAAAAGCTATAAGACCTATAAAAGCAGCCGGTGGGTCAATACCTGATTATGTTAAAGCTTGTCAAGATATTGTGGGTCTTCTACTCATCAGATGTCCATTCTGGTCACCACCATGGCTCAAGCACACCTGGGCAAGGGTTGAGGGAAAAAGGGAGTGTGTTATCAATGTGGGAGGATAGGACATTTTCATAAAGAGTGTAGAATGCTCCCTGCTTCAGGACCTCAAAAGAGAAATGAGTCATGCCCACGTCCACCAAGAAGATGCCCGATTTGCGAGAAAGGGTTCCATTGGGCTAGGGAATGTAAATCCCGATTTTATGGAGACAGAAATTCAATCACCTGTTTGGGAAACATTTATGCGGGCCTAACTCAGGGCCCACAGACAAACAATATGAGCCTCACACTGAAATATCCTGTCAACAATGGGAGAAATCACTCACTCCCACTACCAAATTAAAAGCAATAACTAAGGAAAGTGCTGCTGTAGATTTGCCAAGTGCTGAAACCAAATTAATAACACAATCAATGGGCATCCAAATAATATCTACAGGAGTTAAAGGCCAAATTCCAAAAATTTCAGTAGGGATGATAGTTGGGAGATGTAGTTTAACTCAAAAAGGACACTTGGTTCAAATGGGACTTGTTAATGAGGATTATCAGGGAGAAATTAAAATTATGGTACAGTCCCTGGGGCAAGTACAAATAGTTAGTGGGGACCATATTGCTCAATTGCATTTTCTTCCTTATAATAAACCTTCTGCACTTCCTTTCAAAAGAACTGGTGGCTTTGGTCAACAGGCCATAGGGTCTTTTGGAAAACGTTTGTGGGAGATGAAAGACCTGAAGTAACTATTATTATTAATGGGAAAGTTTTTTTAGCATTAGTAAATACCGGAGCTGATGTCAGCATTATAGCTAAACGCCATTAGCCTCAAGCATGGACATTACAAAAGGTTCCTACGGTTTTCACAGGCATTGGAACCATGACTGATGATTATCAAAGCAAGAAAATTTTTGATATTGTAGGTCCAGAAGGGCAAAAAGCCACCTTACAACATTTTGTTTCTCATGTGGGATTAAATTTATGGGGCAAAGATCTTTTAAATCAAAGGGGAGCATATATACAAATCCCTACTCTTTCTCACCCGGTTAAAAATATGATAAATCAAATGCAATTCGGAAAAACCCATAAATCTGGTGATCATCAAGACCTGGGTTATACTGACCCAGATCAATCAAATTTATAATAGGAGCCATTGGTAAAAAAGGCTTCACTTTGCCTCTTACTTGGTTAACTCAAAAACCCATATGGGTAGATCAATGGCCCCTTTCTCAAGAAAAACTCAAAGCCATTCAATCGTTGGTTCAAGAACAATTAAAAGCTGGTCATATAGAAAACTCCACTAGCCCCTGGAATTCACCGGTATTCATTATAAAAAAGAAATCAGGGAAATGGCGAATGATAACAGAGCTTAGAGAGATAAATAAAGTGATTCAGCCTATAGGAGCCCTTCAACCTGGCCTGTCACAGTCCTCTATGATATCTCAAGATTGGTTTTTAATTATTATCGATTTAAAAGATTGTTTTTTTTACTATTCCTTTACATCCTAAAGATAGGAAAAAATTTGCCTTTTCAATTCCTGCCCTTAATAATCAAAGTCCCAGACAAAGATTTCAATGGCATGTGTTACCACAAGGTATGTTGAATTGTCCAACCTTATGTAAATTATTTGTAAATCAAACTTTACAAAGGATTCATGAAAAGTATCCAACTGCTCTAATAACTCATTATATGGATGATATTTTATTAGCTCATCCCAGCATGAATATACTGCAAAACTTGTTTCAGTTTAACTTACAAATTTTTTCACATTTTGGGTTACAAGTAGCTGAAGAAAAAATTCAGAGAAATATTCCTTTTACCTATTTGGGTTTTCGAATAACTTCTAATACAGTGGCTCCTCAGAAAGTACAAATTCATTGAGATAAACTGCTTACCCTTAACAACTTCCAAACATTGTTGGGGGATATTAATTAGATTTGCCCCGTGTTAGGAATTCCTACTTATGCCCTTTCACACCTTTTTGACACTTTGAATGGAGATTCAGATCTTTCGAGTCCTAGGACTCTTACTCCTGAAGCAGAAGCTGAGTTGCAATTAGTAGAACAAAGAATACAAGAAGGCCAATTAACACGGGTCGATCTTGCCAAACCTATTCAATTAATCATCTTTACTATCTTACATTCTCCTACCAGAATTTTTTGGCAATACGCGATATTGGAATA
Source organism: Cabassous unicinctus (assembly GCA_029593785.1). Lineage (NCBI taxonomy): Eukaryota > Metazoa > Chordata > Mammalia > Cingulata > Chlamyphoridae > Cabassous > Cabassous unicinctus. The sequence continues at coordinate 10,836 of JAQZBX010098928.1, forward strand.
GCTTTTTTTGCGTAACAAATCCCTAAAAACTTTAGATTCCTATGTTGATAAAATTTCCCATTTGATCAGAAAAGGCAGGGCTCATTTGTGCCATCTTATAGGCAGAGATCCAGACTGTATTTTATGTTCTATGCCTAAGAAACAAAATTATTCATTTATTTACAGTAAGCTCTTCTTGGCAAATTGCTCTAAGTGATTTCATTGGCATTATTAATAATCACTTTCCCTCTTCTAAATTATTACAGTTTTTGAAACGTACTTCATGGGTCTTACCTTCCATGACTAAAACCCACCCCCTTCTGCATGTTGCCACATATTTTGCCATCGGAAGCAGTGAAGCAGTAATGGACGGGTGGGTTTTACTGGACCACACCATCAACAGGTCTGGCAAACACCTTACACATCAGCACAAAAAACAGAACTTGATGCTGTAATAAAATTGTTACAAACTGTCTCAGACCCTCTCAATATTGTTTCTGAATCTTCCTATGTTTGCCAGATTTTGTCTCATATAAAAACTGCTCATATTTTACCTCATGATGAACTTTCACTAATGTTTTTTAATTTGCAGCAACTTGTATAAAATCGTGTTTCTCCTCTCTTTATCACTCATATTTATAATATTTATAATATAATATAAATATAATATATATATTATTATAATATAATATAAATACTACAGTATTATAG
>JAQZBX010098929.1:0-11525 GCA_029593785.1 Cabassous unicinctus
TTTTTTTTTTTTGGTGAAATAAGGGACCCAAAAGAAGTCCTCTTCTAGACAACCCCCTTCACCGAGTGGACCCTAACAAGGCTCATGGAAACTAATCAAGCTCTTTCCACTTCCTGGCCTCCCCAGGGGACCTGAAGCTCTGATGTTTGTCAGGGCAGAGTGATAAAATTGGCTGACTCTGCCCCCTCTGGAGCCAAGCCTCAGTGTCACTGGACTCCTGGGTAAATCAGGCTTCCTCAGTAGATTCACCTCTCCCTCACCCTGATGCTGCTTCAAGCCAGCTTATCTGCTCCCCAAAGCTATGAGGATGCCCAGGCAGCCAAATCCACAGAAGGGAAACACCTCTCCACCTTCTGTCAGACCCCTCCCACTCTCAGAGAATGCTCCCTCTCACTGGCTTGCCGGTCGGGGTTGGGACATATCCCTGGGCAGCTAGGTAAATCAATTTCCTCCACAGATTTGCCCCTCCCCTCTGCCTGGTGTTGATTCAATCCAGTTATTTTGTTCCCCCAAGCTGCAAGGTGTTCCAGGCTGCCAAGTGCACAGAAAGGATACCCCTCTCAACCCTTCACGAGAACCCTCCCACTCTCGGAGAACACTCCATCTTACTGGGTTGCCAGCAGAAGTGACAGCTCAAACCAGACTTTTTCCCTGAGGGTGGGGCTCAGCTGTCTGTGTTAACCACCACAGGCAGGCTTAAAACACATGAATCTCTATGAAGCAATCCACACCGTTGAGCTGTCTCCAGATAGATGTCCCCAAGGAACTCACTCCATGTGCCCACAGCACAGACCTCCAGGCAGGACCCTGTCCACAATCAGCCATCCTCAGAGAGCGAGTCAGCGAGTGCCCTCCTAAACCAATGCCATCTTGCCTCTAGACACAGACTTTTGAAATACAAAATACAAAATTCTTTTTTCTACACTTATCTCACCTATTTAGTTGCAACTTATCCTTAAGATGAAGTCACTCTTTGCTTTTCTTTATGAATTCCAGCCATTTAAAAGAAAGGTCCTAGATAGTATCTTACCCTCAGCTTTCTCTCCCTGTCATTTCTCATTCTTCTTACTTCAGGAAGGGCTCCAATGATATTGAATCTTATCCAAACCATGCCTTCTGCTGTTCTGGAAACCTATTTTAAACTACATGGTACAAGTTGCCAAAAGTGGTGGCCAAGTTAGGATGGACTGAGATAATTTCTCTCCAACCTCTCAACTTCTCACCTTGTGCTACTATTTGGTCTTTCATCCCTTATTTCTTGTTCCATTTCATCTACCCTCCCCCAAAGGACTTACACATTTTTAACCAAAAAGCCTACCTCCAGGACTTCACACTATGGCCATATAAAAAGATTCATGTGTTCTCTCTCCAAAATATGAATCTGACATGTAAAATTTAACCAAAGAACCATTTGAGTTCTTAGAGAAGAGGTCAAAAGGCATACAATGATCTTAGTACCATTTATGCTTCTAAGAAGACAGGGAGTCTGTGGTATCTGATCTGAGTTTGCTCCCATTCCCTTCCCCACTTGAGCTTGGTCATTGAAGAGGTGCTGCCAAGGCAGGATAGGCATTGAGAACATGAGCACCTCTCACACAGTCAAAGAAGGCTCATTGGGTGCCGATGAATCTCAGTTGTTGAGTGCTCCCCTCCCATTTATGAGTTTCCAGGTTCAATGCATGGCATCTCCTAAAAAGGGGGGCTCATTAAATATGGAGCAGTGGGCACAACCAATGCTAGCAGCATAATCACTTGAAGTGACAGGAAGATGAGAGACAGGAAGTTGGAGTGGGCCTAGGGATGTGTTGTAGAGAAGCACAGGCCCAGGTGAGGTTCTGTGTACGAGCAGTAGAAGGCAGATAGGGCCCCCATCATCCATAAGCTCCAAGCTGATCCTGAGGCTGTACACATGCACATAGGGACACTGAAAGGACACAGTAGAAAGGAAAAGCCAGAGCAGACACAAAAATGTCAGGGAACTTTCAGTATTCCTGTATCCACATAGACCTATGAGCAGAAGATTGAACCCTTAGTGGCCCAATGCTGTTGAACACGACCTTTGTCCATTTATTAACTGACATTTAATCTACACAGAAATAGGTGCAACACATAGGAAGCCAGCAAGATTCATATAATATATGCAATATAACATATGCTATATATTTGTGTGTTTATGTATGTATATGCCCACCCATATACCAAGCAGAGATATATAATGTTATATTATACAGGGGAGAGAGAAATCACAGATTTAGTCCAAGCAAGACCAAAATAAAAATACGAATGAAAAAATTAACAGTAGCAACAGTAAGCATCATCACAAGTAAAGATAAGAATCCAGATATGCTAAAATATATGGTCACCCAGAATGATCACTTTTCAGAAAAATAAAGTGATTCATACACAGGGGAAAAGGCAGTGAATAGGAATAGTCCATAACTATCTCCAGAAATCTGATAAATGAAGACATCAAACAGCTATTATATATATGTTCCAAGAGCTAATGTAGATCAGAGTTAATGAATGAAAAGAATATATGACTACAATGAAGTAACAAAGGAAATTCTCAAAAGGAAGATAAAATTTATTTTAAAACTGGAAATTTTAGTGTTGGTGAAACAAAAATTCATGAGAAAATCTGTAGAGGAATGCAACAGATGATTCAAGATGGCAAAAGAATGAATCTTTTTTTATAAAGATTTATTTATTTCTCCCTCTCCCTCCTTATTGTTTTGTGCTCACTGTCTGCTCTCTGTGTGTTCTATGTCTGCTTGTTTTCTCTTTAGGTGCAACAGGGAATTGATCCTTGGACCTTCTGGAGTGGAGAGAGCTGCTGAATCTCTTGCACCACCTCAGCAACCTGGTCTGCCATGTCTCCTCTTGTCTGTCTTCTGTTTCTCTTTTTATTGCATCATCCTACTGTGCCAGCTCTCTGCATGGGCCATCACTCCTGAATGGGCCAGCACTCCTGCATAGGCCAGCACTCTGTGTGGGCCAGCTCTCCACTTGGACCAGCTTGCCACACAAGCCAGGAATCAAACCCTGGACCTTCTATATGGTAGATGGGAGCACAATCATCTGAAACACATCCACTTCACAAAAGAATGAATCTTGAACTTATAAATATAATCCACTCTTCAGGACCCACCTAAAAATTACTAAGGGAAAGTTAATAAGGGAAAATTAATAAAACCTCAGTCACCTGTGAGATAACATTAACTATACCAACTTCTATAAAAAGGACTTCTAGAAGGAGAGGAGAGAAAGAAGAAGAAAAATATTTGTAGAAATAAAGACCAAAAATTAACTAGATTAATGATAAAAAAATATCCATATACAAGAAGCTCAAAAAAACCCTAGGATATATTCATGTTTGGCCTCACAAGCTATGAAATCTAAATACAAGGAACAATCCAAGGACATGATGTCTAGAAGAGGGATGGGAACTCTAAGTTTCAGTGCCCTCAGTGCAGCTTATATCAAGCCAACAATGGCTCATTTGAAAAGCAGGAACTAAAAAGACTCAGTAAGGTATTTCACTTGTGGCTGTATCAAGAAAAACACAGCAAGGAAAAATTATTTCTCAATTGGTCCTGGAATAGTTTATGATGAATGTATACTGCAGATATAGGTCCACTTTGAGAAAGAAATGGTATTCAAGTGGAAGAAATGAGGAGAACTCATGGAAGATCTGACCAATGATTGCATGAAATGCCTGGATTTTGTTCATGTCCACATGCAGGGACAGGAAGCCACCTTCTCAGAGAATATGACTTTAAGAGAAGTCATTCATCTCTTGGAAAAAATGCCAGCAGGAGCCCCAAGAGGAGAAAGCATGAGGACACCTTTCCAAAGTCCCCAAGATATTCCCCATCAAATAGGAAAATATTACATTTCTGTAATATTCCAGTCAAGTAAATGACAGAATTAATAGTTGAGACAATGAAGAACTTTCTCAGGTTATTATTCAAGAAGATGATTGCCCAAATCCTGAAGAGGGGAGTGGCTCTTGGGACAATCTGCATGACTTCAGAAAAGCAGAGCTTGGACCCTCCATATCCCAGGAAGGATCCCTAGGAGGATACTCTTATAAATGTCCCTATGGAGGTGGAAACATGGTTTCTCCTCAGGAAAGATCAATCCATCCCTAAGCCTGTCCCTAACAACCAAAACAATGATGGAACATTTAGATGTGAGATAAACCAAGAAGGAGTCCACAGTCCCTAAAATCATACAAGTATGAGAACTGTCACAGGGTTATTAGTTATCCCTCTCAGCTATATCCCCACCAGAGAAAAAACAGGAATGTGAGACCATTTGTTTGTGCCAAGTGTCCCAAAAGTTTCTTCCAGACATCAGACCTCCATGTGCAACAGAAGATTCTCATAATGGAGAAGTCCTGCAAGTGCAGCACATGTGAAAAGTCCTTCAGCTAGCAAACCAACTTCTGAGCTCACCAGAGAATCAGAGAAGTTACCACCAGTCATCTACATACAACTGCAATGTGAGGACATACCAGAAAATTAATATCAAAACTTATACTGCCACACCAGAATCTTCCCCTGCTACTGTCCCCAAATAAGATATATATTTTAAATTATCCTGTATACCTAATTCCTGCAAAATGTTAATTATTTTAGTAGGGAGAGCATTTAAAGATTGGTTCCTTGTATAAAATAATTCTGTCCTCCTCCTTCCCTTATTATGTGACACCCTTCCTCAAAGTTTACTTCAGAGAGAAAAAGAAAATTAAACAAAATCAAATACAAGGAGAAAATCTTGAAGCAACAAGAGAAAAACAGCTCATTACACAAAGTGGAGTATCAATAAACTTAATGGATGGTGGCCACAAATCAGTGGAATTACAAGGTCAAAGCACTGTAAAGAATAACAGTGGCACACATGAATTCTATATCCAGCAAAATGAAAGTTAAATAAAGACAATCCAAGAGAGAAAAATATCAAATATTTAAGTGGTTGGCTTAAAAAACAAGAATTATTCACTCAGAATTTCAGAAACTTGCAGTACAAAATCAAGATGTCAACATGGCTATGGTTTCTCCTGGAGTCTGCCATTCAGGTGATAGCAGCACTTCATCACGTCTTGATGTCCTAGGTCTTTGCCTTTGACTTTCTCTGCTGATGTTTGCCAAATTAACTCTGCTTATGAAGTATCCAGGAATAAGGTCCTATTTACAAATAAGTTCATAACCAAAGTAATAGAGATTAAGAATGTGAACTTGGCAGTTCTTGGGACAAATAATTCCATCTACCAAACATGCCTTACAAGAAAATTGAAAGCAAGTAATTCAGACTGAAAAGAAGTTACTCCATTTGGCGAGCAATGAAGAGCACAAAAAAAGATAAATATTTGGGATATAAAACCTCTATAAGTATACATTGTCTCATTACTTGTTTTAATTTAAGAGATGTAAAATTATATAAATCAATACTTATAATATTACATGGAGCATTTATTTTATATATATATCTCATAAGAGCCTAAAGAAAAGGGGGAATAAATGGAAGTACCTTGGAGTGATGTTTCTATATTCTGGAATTAAGTTAGCATTGACATGAAGTAGATTGTCATAAAATAAAATGTATTCCAATTTTTCAATTAGAATCCCAAAATAATAACTAAAGGAAACATTAAAAGTAAATAAATCAATTTAAATAGTACAATAAATAATAACACACAAATGAAGACAGCAAAGAGGAAGAGAAGAGCAAACAAGAGAGGAGGCATAGAAAATAACTACTAATATGGGATATATAAATCCAGAAATGCCAATAACTCCATTGAATGTAAATTGCCTACACAACCCAGCCAAAGTTAGAGATCATCAGACTGGATGAAATTACAAGATCTAACAAAGTACTGTCTACAGGAGACCTACTTTGATTAAAAGACATAAATAAAGTGAAAATAAAATGATGGGAAAAGATATACCACTCAAACAGAAACCATCAGAAAACTGGAATAGTTATATTAGTATAAGACAAAATAGATTTTACAAGAAATATTACTAGTGATAATGATGGATATTTCATAATAAAAGAATCAATGCATGAAGAATATATAAATGTAAATACATGCATACTTAACATCTAAGCCTCAAAATACCTAAAACAAAACTCTGACACATATTTCAGAGTCAGCCCTGTAAAGAACGACAGGACCTCCTTTATGGTAGATGGGAACCCAATCACTTAAGCCACATCCATCTCTCTCAGCATGATTGTTTTAAGCACATACTTACTAATTTGGCTCATGTAGATCATATTCTTCCTCTGAATGTCCAACCTTTACTATTTTTAATAGATACAGTTGATGTACAATGAATGTTTTTGAATGAAAAAACAAAAGAGTAATTGAATAAATGGATGGTACCCACACAGATATGGAGAAGCAGGGCAGCATAGCATATTCTAGGAACAGTTATAAGTTATTCCAAACACCTTCAGTAGCATTTTCTAACCAGAATTCCTAGAGATGTTAATGGGTTTTCAATGAAAGCAGGAGTTCAGTACTCAAAATTTACATTCTCTTCCTTCCTTTCTTGGGTACTCTCAAAGCCTAGTACTGTGTTTAAACCAATTTCCTCACTTTCACAAATTCAAATTATTTTGTTAGAATTTGATTAATAACTTGAGAATTTCTCCTCAGAATCCTGTTTAGAATATGCTGATATCTAGTGTAACATAGCTCTGATGAGATGGTTGAGGCTGAGGCTGGAGAGATGAACTTTGGTCAGGCCATGAGATTTTTGGTATAAAATGCTGAAGATTTTGGACCTTACTGTGCAGACTACGTAAATAGTTGAAAGATTTTTGATAAGGGTGTTATATTTTCTAATAGCAACAATATAGAGGATGAATTGGAAGGAGAACAGGTAAGAGACAGAGGAACTAGTAGGAACCTTGTGATAGAGAGCCAGGTTACAAGTAATGAATACTTGGGGTAAGTCTATGGCATGAAGAACAGGGAGGAGGAGGGAGATTAAAAAAACATATTTAGGGAGTAGAGTTGACATATCATCACTAACTACATCAATGAATGAGAGAGCAGGACATGTCAAGGAAACCTTCCATATTCTGGCTTAAAACATGGATGGTGACATTCACCCTGACTGGGAAGAGGGGGCAGAACTTTGCGGTAAAGAGCTTTAGTTTGAAGTATCTCTGAGAGTCCAACTAGAAATTCAGATGTGGGGCTGAGGAGACAGTTCTTTCTAATGTGAAGGGCTGGGTTCACTTGCATATTGATTCAGTTGAATCTATAGTTTGGATGTGGAAATTCCAAGAGAGTATGTAGAGTGAAGGGTATAAGGGCAGGAGATTGAACCTTGGGGTCATCAACATGGGAGGTATAAATAGAGGAAGACTGCACTGAGAAGAAAGAAACCTAGGGGTAGGAAGGAATTTGAAAAAGATAATATGTGTGATCCAAGGTGGTGGTAGGGAAGAATATAATCATCCTATAAACGAGATGAAATATCAGGAAATAAAGATTAAGTAGATAAAGAAAGGAATGTTTCTATTGCATTTGAGATCTTGAATGTAAGTGATAACCTTAGAAGAGCAGTTTCATTGGAGTACTTGGTTGAAATGTGACAAGATCATGGCTGGTTGAATTGAAAATGAGTAAATTGTGCCAGGTAATGGCCTAAGACTCATCTAAGAACCTTAGCTCTGAGAGGAGAGTGAGGGAGCAGTACTTACAAAGGTGGGGTTATCTAAGTTTTGGATGAGATATAAAGAGAGTGGAGAGCATGCTTATGTGCCAACTGAAAGCCAGAGAGAGGGAGAGGAAACATCTGTGGGGATTTAGCAAAGTTGTTGAAGCAAGATGAGAAACAATATAGTCAAGGCCAACTGAAATAGGCCTAGTAATATTTTATTATTTTACTATCTTGCCATCAATTGTTATATTTCCCTAAGACACAATATTTAGCATAGATTCAGTAAGTTAGGCAGAAACATAATCTTATTTGTGTTTTCCTTAGGTTATAACAAACAGGGGTTAACTTGCCCAGAAACATGCCTTGCTCATCTTGCTGCTTCTGCCCTGATCTCACTCTTCTCCACATAGATTCTGTAAATAAAATCCAAACTTATAGTGTCCTACCATGTGATCTGCCTTCTTCTCAGCTCTCTAATTGCATCCCTAACCAATTTTCCCCACTCTCTTTTCTGTACCATGAACTGGGAACTGCTTTCCCCATTTTAGGCATTTGCCTTTCCTGTGACTGCTGCTGGGAAATCTCTTTCCTTAGCACTTTGCATGGCTGCCTCCTTAAAATTCTTCATAGCTAAGCCTGAAGGTCACTTCATCTCCTCACATGAAGGGAGATCTCTGTAATCACCCATACTTTATTAGTGATCATAAGAGTCCTTTTTAAAATTATTCTTTTTTCTTTAGTGTGGTTATTTTTTAACTTTATACTTAGAGAAATTTAGATTCATACTTACAGAAAAAAATACAATAAAAATATAGGGAGCTCCCATACAACATCCCTCCACCCACACATGGTTACCCCTATTATTGACAGATTAGTGTTGTCCACTTGTTACAATTGATGAAACAATTACTACAAATCAAAGTCTATAGATTATAATATTCTTTTTAATTCCATCAAATCATTGTATGGGACAATCACTATCTTTTCTGGCATTTTATTAGGCCTGCTGGTAATAAAAAACCATCAAGATGACTGCGATTTACCATAATGCAAGTTTTTCAGAGTATGTAAGTGAACAACATTCCAGACTGTGAAATCAGTAAGAGCAAACATGTCAAGATTTATTGTCCTCTTCCTTCTGATAAATACTCAACACTGGAAGAGTACAGATTCATTCCTCTCCTAGTGGGGCATGAAGAGCAGCAATCTACCAACTCTGGCCTGAGTAGTTGGCCTACCTGGGACACTGGCCATGATTGAATCTTTTCCCCTGTTCTTTTGGGTTCTTTGTGCTAAGTAATAAACTATTCATTTACTAAAAGATTTTTTTGTGACTAAGCCTGTGTTCGCAAGAGGCACTACAGAGCAACTTGTTCCACTGATTTTGTTTCTGCAAGTAGAGTACCTTGAAAATTATGGAATGGAATTGGTTTATTTTTGGCAATTATTTTCATCATTCTTTAATACCTTTTGTATAGTGGTGTCTTGAGCAAAACAGGACTGTTGGGCTTGTGAGATAAACTGAGGGTTTGCCTCTTGTCTACCAGCTGGGGTACCTATGGCATGCTGTCTACATCCTCTGGAGGAAGGCTATTGATCACTTTGAGAATCCCCCATGAATTCCAGGGAGTTGGCTAGCTGGTTTCATCCTGAGATCAATGAGGTGGGGCTTCCAATGCCTGGCACACAGTACCCTGGCTCATGGCTTCTTATACCACTTCTGATTCTGTAACCTGGATTACAAACAGGCCCCCAAAATAATATTGTGAGTGTGAGGCCAGTCATTATCTAGGAGACTATTAGAATTGAAGATGGTGACCTGGAGGGGAAAACAAAATTATGAGACATTGGGAAGATGACAGAGTAGGGAGTTATAGTACACAATCCTTTTACCACAACTATGAAACAGGCAAGGGCAATCTGAAACACCTATTCTAAATGTCCAGAGTCCAGAAGAACACTGTGCAACATTCAGGAGGAAAAGGCAAATAAACTATGGTAAAGAAGTGTAATTGCTGTCTCTGAGTGGCAGCTGCTGTTGCCCATCCTACAAGCTCACAGGAGGTCACCCCCATGTGGTACAGTGCCTGGCTAGCTGCTACTGACAGAAAGGGATGTAAAAAATACTATTCATCAAGAACAGGGGAGGCACAGCTGATCACTGATCTCAGCTTTTGATTATCAAATTTAGATCACTGGGTGCTGACTCTGGGAGAAGTTATTGTTTCAACCTGTTCTGGACACAAGTGGTGGCAGCCAATGTTTCAATCTTTCCTGGAGAGAGGCAGAGGCAGTGCTGATTTAAAGAAGCAGTAATTCCCCAGGGCTGTGGGAGGAGTAGGTTGAAGTGCTACATTTGCTTGGCAGGCTAAGCTTTAGGGAGCCATCCAGGAAGCTTTTGTTGTCTTTACTGTTCTCCTCCACAGGACACATTAGAGCAATTTTGCACCCCCTTCGTTTGTCCCTGGCTTTGTTATGGCTGGAAAACAACAACTTGGGAAACTCATTCCTGGGATGCCCTTCCTACCAGAATTTGCACCCTACACAAAAGAACACGAGACAAAGGAGGGAAAAAACTATAGAAGTGGACAATCTGGGACAAAGGCCTGCCAGATCAGAAACTCAGAAGAGGGCAGTGTAAATCCAAGGAACAGAGCAGACAACCAAACACCTGTAAACAGTGGAACTCCAAAACAACTAACAAAAAAAACCACAGGACAAGAGAGAGACCCAGAAAGACAAGGAAAACCCTGCACACTACATTTGCCTTTGGCAAAGAAACCTTCCTGATAGGAGGGAAGAAGTCTAAGAAAATGTTTGTCTTCTAACCTTTGTAACTCAGCTGGTTAAAAAATGAAAAACAAAACAAAACAAAACAAAACATCCCAGGCATAAATCCAAGAGTTAACATTTTAAATATTAATGCAGTGTGCAAAAAAGAACAAAATACAAATAGAGAAACAGGAAATGGTCTTTTCAAAGGAAGAGGATAAAAATACAGAAAATACCAATGATGGAGATGAGAATATGGACCTACTGAACAAAGTCTTTAAAAAGAGGACTTAAAAGTTCTAAAGAGTGTGAATGAATGTACAGGTAAAGGACTAAATGATATCAGAAAACAATAAATGAACAATATGAGATTCTAAGTAAGGAGAAAAATTTTAAAGTAACAAAATAATAGGACTGGAGTTGAAGACTACAATAACTGCAATGAAAAATGGTCAGAAGGGTTTCAAGAGCAGATTAGAGCTGGCAGTGAAGTTGAATAAATACATTTGAAATGATTCAGGCTGAGGACCAGAAAAAGAAAAGAAATATTAAAAGTGAAAATAGCCTAAAACATCAATTGCATACTAATATACACATTATGGGTCTGTCAGATGGAGAAGAAATATATAAAGGAACAGAAGGGATATTCAAAGAAATAACAGAGAACTTCACAAACTTATAAGAAGATGTGACTATGCAAATTCAAGAGGCTCAGAGATCACCAAATGGGATAACCATGAAAAAAAAAAAATCCCACCATATATTGATTACACTACCAAATGCAAAGGATAATGAGAGCATTCTGAAAGCTGCAAGACAAAAGCAAAATTTTACATAAAAGGGAGTCCCAATTAGATTGAGTGCTGATTGATTTCTCATCAGAACTCAATATTTAGGTAATCTAAGCACCTTTAAAAAAAAAAATATATATATATATATATATATACATATAACAAATAACATTTATGTAAACAAATGCACATATATGCATATGTATTTATATATCATTTCACAAATATTGGTATGTATTGTGAAAAATTTGATTTTTACCCACAAAAAAAAAAAAAA
>JAQZBX010098930.1:0-11528 GCA_029593785.1 Cabassous unicinctus
TTCATTCCTTTATATTGCCTAGTGGAATTCCTTGATCATGATATATCACAATTTCTTTATCCATTTACTATTTGAAGGATGTTTAGGTTATTTGGTGTTTTGTTAATTATGATTAAAGATGCTAAAAACATTTGTAAACAGTTTTTTCCTTGAACATAGTTCTTAATATCACTAAAGTAAATTCATAGTACTTGAATCACTGGTTATATGGTAAGCATATTTTTACTTTTTGAGAAAACAGTTTTTAAAAAATATATCTGTAATATCTTGAAGTATATTGCCATTAATGTGTATGTTATTACCATTTGTTCTGCATCTTCTCCATTACTTGATATTGTTCCTTTGATTTTTAAAAATTTCACTATTTTAACAGGTTTTTAATGTTGTCTCATACTTTTAGTTTACATGAACTGAAGACTAATGATGATGAGCATCCTTTCATATCCTTATTTTCTCTAACCTTATGTGTGTATGCAAACATCTTGCCTTTTTTTAAAAATGAGGTTCTGGTTTTCTTGTGAAATTTTTAATGCTTTATTTTATGTACATAAATTTTATTGGATGTAAAATTTACCAATATTTTTATCAATCTGGGACTTGTCTTTTTATTGTTTCTAAGAATATTGTTTCTAAGAGTGGAAAGTATATTTTGATCCATACAAAAATTTGAGTTTGTTCTATTATGATGATGATTTTGATGTTTTATCTAAGAAATAATCACCATATACATATATATATTCACATATGCTTTGTGTGTGTGTGTATATGTGTGAGGTAATGGGACCAGGGATTGAACCCAGGACCTCATATGTGGGATGCCAGTGCTCAACCACTGAGTAACATTAGCTCCCCTGAGTTGTTTATTCCATTTGTTTGCTTGTTGTTTGTGTATTTTATTTTTAGGAGGTACTGGGAACCAAACCCAGGACCTCCCATGTGGGAAGCAGGTACTCAAACACTTGAGCCACATCCTCTCACATATGTTTTTAAACAGACTCATTAAGATATAATTTTAATACCATATAGTTCATCCTTTTAAATTGTAGAATTTTTCTTTATTCAAACATATATACAACAATCACTATGGTCTATTTTAGAAAATTTTTATCATCTTGAGAAAGAAACACTATACCCTTTACCTATCCTCCCTCTCTGCCCATTTCGCCACAATCCTAAGGAACCACTAATCTACTTTATATCTCTATAGAATTTCCTATTCTGTACTATCATATTAATTGAATCATAAAATTCATCCTCTTTTCTGTTCATGCATAAAGGTTTTTGTTTTCTTTTTCTTTTTTCTTTAGCTACAGGGCTGGGGATTGAAACTGGGACCTTGTATGTGGAAAGCTGGCACTCAACCACTAAGCCACATTGGCTTCCCTTAGTTGTTTTTTTCCATCTGTTTGTTGGTTGGTTGTTTTTTTCTTTTTAAGAGGCACTGGGAACCAAAACCAGAACCTCTCATGTGGGAAGCAGGCACCCAACCATTTGAGACACCTCCACTCCCACACACTTTATCTTTTGATGGTTTATTCAAGTTGAAGTACATATCAGTACTTCATTCATTCTTATGGGCTGAATAATATTCCATTGTGTCATTGTGTAGCTATACTATAGGTTTTCATTAATAACTTTTTTCTTAGGGAAATTGCAGGTATACAGAAATATTATGCATGAAATACATAAAACACAGAAGTCTCACAAACCACCCTATTATTAACATCTAGTGTTAATGAGGTACATTTGTTATAATTCATGAGAGAACATTTTAATAATTGTATTATAAGCTATAGTTGACCATTTAAAAATTTGTTCATTGTGTTGTACCATCTTATGTTCTTTCTTTTAATTTTTAGTCTCTTAACATATATATGACCTAAAATTTCCTCTTTTAACCACATTCACATATATCATTTACTGCTGTTAATTACATTCACAAGTGTTACATTCACAACCATTCATTACCAAAACTTTACAATCAAACTCAATAGGAATTCTGTACAATTTAAGCATTAACTTCCCATTCCTTACCCTCACCCCAACCTGTGGTAATCTATATTCAAGAGTCTGACTTTATGAGTTTACTTATTCTAATTATTTCATATCAGTGACATATATTTGTCCTTTTGTGTCTGGCTTATTTCATCCATGTTGTTGCATGAATCAGAACTACATTTCTTTTTAATGCTAAATAATATTCCATTGTACATATGTACTACATTTGGTTTATCCATTGGTTGATGGACGTTTGAGTTGCCTTCATCTTTTGCCAATTGTGAATAATACTGCTATTGCTAGGAACATTGGTATGAATGTATCTTTTCAAGTCCATGCTTTGAATTCTTTTTATACCAGAGTTTTTAATCCATTTATCTGTTGATGTACATCTGGTTTACTTCCAACTTTTGTCTATTATCAGTAATGCTGCTATAAAGACTTGTAGTCAAGGTTTTTGGGGGGCTTATATTTTCATTTCTCCTTTGTATATACCTAGGGCTGGAATTTCTGGATCCTATGGTTATTCTATACTTAGTCATTAGAGGAACGGTCAGACTGTTTCTCCTCATGTCCACATCATTTTATATTCCCAGCAACAGTGAAAAAGTGTTCTCATTTCTTCCACACCCTAAACAAACAACTTTTGAATATTATGTTTTATTTTAGGCTTCCTAGTGTGTGTAGGGAAGTACTGCATTATGTTTTTTAAAAACTTTTAATGGAAAAGTTGTAGGTTTACCAAAGTCATGTAAAAATACAGAGTTCCCATATACCCCCCTATTATTAACACTTCTCATTAGTATGGTATCTTTGTTGGAACTGAGGAAATAATATTTAAATTATACTATTAACATACTCCACAGTTTACATTAGGATGTATTTTTCCCTAAACTGCACCCTATTATTAAAATCTTGAATTAGTGTGGTACATTTGTCATTTTCATGAAAGAACATTTTTATAATTGTGCTATTAACTATTTACCACCATGTTGCTGAATTCAATTATTAGCTCAGGTAGCTTTGCTGTAGATTTTTCACGACTATCTATGTAAAGGTTAATATCACCTGGAACTAGTGAAAGTTTCACTTTTTCCTTTCCAATTTTGATGCCTGTTATTTCTTTTCCTCATCCAACTGCTCTACCTAAAACTTTTCCAGTATAGAGTTGATGAACAATTGTGAAAATTGACACCTTTATCTTGTTCCAGATCTTAGAGGGAGAACTTTATGACTTTTACTCTTGACCATGATGTATGCTGTGGGTTTTCATATATGTCATTTACCATGTTGAGTTAATTTCCTTCTATTCCTATTTTCTAAGTGTTTTCTTAATCAAGAAAGTATGCCGGATTTTGCCAAATGCCTTTTCTGCACCAATTGAAATTCTCATGTGGTTTTTTCCCTTCATTTTGTTAATGTGGTGTATCACATTGATTTTCTTCTGTTTATTTTTTTATTTTTAAGGAAGTTTTATATTACGTAAATGTTGCATAAAAAATATAAAGGATTTTTATATGTCCCATTCCCTCCCCCTCCCACACTTACCCACATCATTCATTCGTGTGGCATATTTGTTACAATTGATGTGGCATATTTGTTACAATTGATGGACCCATATTGAAGCACTGCCACTAACCATGGACTACAGTTTACATTATAATTTATACTTTGTTCTGCACAATTTTGTAATTTATGACAAAATATACAGTGGCCTGTATTTGTTACTGCAATGTCATGCAGGACAACTCCAATGTCCCAAAAATGTCCCCATATTACACCTATTCTTCCCTCTCCCATCCCACAGAATCTTTGGTGGCCACTGCCTTTATATTAATGATATGAATTCTTCCATTGCTAGAATAATAATAAGTCTAAAGTAGAATAATAACATCTACTTTAGTCCATTGTTCATTCCCCAGTCTTGAGGATTTTGGGATGGTGATGCCCACTCTACTTCTAATTGAAAGAGAGCTTAGATCCCATCAGGCAGATGGATGGAGTTATCTTGCTTACAATTGCAGATATTCTCTGTTTCTTGGGATGGGCATTATTCATCATCGTCACCTTGTTAGTTGTCTTGGGTGAGTCCATTGAACTGGAGAGTAGGTGTTTCAACTTTGCTGAAATTCAGTGCTCAATTCGTGTGTGTGTCATTCAAATTCAGGCACATGGACTGACCAAAGATTTAAGTCTCTGAGAAAAGTATTTGTCAAATATAGTGCTAATTATGGGTTCAAATAAAAGAGGCAGAAGAGCTATTTGTAGAGAACATATAAATGAGTCTAACTCTGTTACACTGGGGAGAATAAATTCCAAAGTAAAGCCCACTGATGATGCTGAATTCCCGAGCTGTCTTCCCTGCTTATAGTTTCTGGATATCTCTAGAGCCCTCGGGAGCACTGCTATTTGAGGCACTCCTTACTGTGGAAGTCAATCAGATCCTGCTGAGACTTGCATAAGCATAACCTTTGGAATGACTTCCCAACTCACTTTGAAATCTCTTAGCCATAAAATATCACTTGTCTTTACACTTTCCCCTTTTGGTCAAAGTCTTTTTCAAGATGCACGTCTAGCTGGTGCTTGGTAATAATCCTGCAGAGCCAGGGAGGCTCATGTCCCATGCCAAGGTAAAGGTACTGTGTTTTTATGCTGAGTTTGGTTTAGACAGAGGCCATATATGAGCAACAAGGAGACTTTCAGGAGGTAACTTTTAAGCAGTATATAATACTAGGTAAGTTTTAATTTCACAAGAAAAAGTTCATAAGTACAATCATCAATGTCAATGGCCTGGCATAATGGTCTGTCTTCCCTCATTAGACATTGCCCTTGCACTTGGGGGATTCTTGATGTCCTATTAGGGAATCTAGCAGAACTCCCCAGGATAGGATTAAAATATTATTTTGGTTATTGTGTGGATCTCCACCCACTGAGATAATGTCCCATGAACACTTGAACATATTCATGTGTCTTAGAGGCATGGTCCCAGGTGAACCCCTTCCCATGTGTCCCAACATCACTGACACCCTATACCAGTGATCCTCCCCTGCCACTGCTATGTCCCTTCTATGATCCAAAACTTCTCCAAAAATGAAGCCAACAAAATAACCGAGTAAAATGAATAAGAAAATGAAATAATAATTTTAAAAATAACCAATACAATACAAAAAATTTTAAAAAGAGTGAAATAATTAAAAAGTTTAAAAATTTAGACATTGTTTCTATCATCAATGTAAGATCTCTTGTCTTGTTTGTACAGTGATATTTTCTTCCATATATTCCCCCAGTGTCTTATTTTTTCATTTTATCTTCATAGGAGTTTTATGATACAGAAAAGTCACATAGATAACAGAGGTGAGCCCCATATACCTAATGCCCTCTCCCCTTTCCCTTCTCCCTTATTAATAACATTTTACATGTATATGGTACATTTGTTACAATTGATGCAATTGATGTACAAATATTGAAACATTGCTACTAACCATGGTCAATGGTTTGAATTATGGTTTATATTTTGGTTTGTACACTTTTATAAGTTTTGACAAAATTTGAAGTGAATTAAATCAATCTTATTGCAAGATCATGCTGAACAATTCTAAAGCCCTAAAAATGCCCTATATTCCATCTATTCTATTCTTCCCTCCCCCTCCCCATGGAACTTATGGTAATCACTAAGTTTCAATTTGTGAAAAATAAGATTCATAGTTACTTGCAATAAAATTGAGGGCTTCACATATTGGTCAGTTTTCTTTTACTAGGCACTGCCTCTGTTCTTGAGGAATTCTTGTCCCTCTAATTGAGAACACGCAGGACTCCCTAGGATGGGAGTTCAGTATTTTATTGTTTATTGTGTGTGTCTCCACCCACTGATACAACATACTATGACAAAGTGAACACTTAGATATTCCATAAGAGACTGCCCTGGTTCTCACTATCCTGTATATCCCCCACAGCTGACACCCTACACCAGTAACCCTCCCCTGTAATATTTGCCAAAAAAAAGGAATATTTCCAACATTACATGTTTAACCACAGACTTGCAAATCTCCAGAATTCATCTGCTCCTTCCTTCAACGCTCCCTCTAGTCCCATGGATAGCCCAACCCAAACCTCCACCCTACTTCCCGTCACAGACCAACACCACTGAACCCAATCATGTCACTGCACCGCTGTCATGCCCATCCACTGCCCAACCCCACCCTTCCACCTTATCATAGATTTTGCACTTATGGGCATTGGCTCACAACCCTCTCTTTACTTTCCGTCTCTTGTAAAACTATCTTCCAGACTTTAGCTCTGTGAATTTGCTTAATTCATATCAATGAGGTCATATAATATTGGCCCTTCAGTGCCTGGCTTACTTCACTCAATATAAGTTCATCAACATTTGTTCATGTTCTTCCATGTGTTAGTACTGCATTCCTTCTTACAGTTGGGTAATATTCCATTGTATGTATATACCACAGTTTACTTATGCATTCATCTGTTGATTAACATTTGGGTTGCTTCCAACTTTTAGCAATAGTGAATGATGCCGTTATGAACATTGGTGTGCATATATCTATTTGTGTCCCTGCTTTCAATTCTTCTTGATATATACCCAACAGTGGGATTGCTGGATCATATGACAGTTCTATAGTTAGCTTCCTGAGGAACTGCTAAACTATCCTCTACAATGGCTGTACCATTCTACATTCCCACCAGCAGTGGATAAGTATTCCCTTTTCTCCACATCCTAACCAACCCTTGTATTCCCCTGGTTTTTTTAATAGCTGCTAGTCTAATGGGTATAAGATGATATCTCACAGTAGTTTTGATTTGCATTTCCCTCATAGCTAGTGATGTTGAGCATCTTTTCATGTAATTTTTAGCCATTTGTATTTCTTTGGAGAAGTGTCTATTCGAATCTCTTGCCCATTTTTTAAATGAATTGTTTGTCTTTTTATTTTCAAGGTGTATGGTTCTTTTTATATGCTGGATATTAACTCTCTATCAGATAGTTGGTTATCAGTTATATTCTCCCATTGCATATGCTGCCCATTCACTTTCTTGACAAACGCCTTTGAAGCAAAAAAGTTTTTTATTTTGAGGAGGTCCCATTTATCTACTTTTTCCTTTATTGCTCATGCTTTGGGTGTAAAGTTTATGATACCATTTCCTACTACAAAATCTCATATATGCTTCCCTATGTTATCTTCTAGGAGCTTTAGGGACTTGGCTCTTATATTTAGATCTTTGATCCATCTTGAGTTAATTTTTGTATAAGGTGTAAGATGGTGGTCCTCCCTCATTCTTTTAGATATGGCTATCCAGTTCTCTAAGCACCATTTGTTGAAGAGACAACAAATTGAGTGGGCTTGGTGACCTTGTTGAATATCCATCGACTGTATATGTGAGGATCTATATCCAAACTGTCAATTTGGTTCCATTGTTCAGTATGTCTATCCTTATGTCAATGCAACACAGTAGCTTTGAAGTATGTTTTAAAGCCAGGTAGTATGATTCCTACAATTTTGTTTCTCTTTTTCAATATGTCTTTTGCTATTTGGGGCCCTTTGCCTTTCCCAATAAATTTGATATTTAGCTTATCCAATTCATTAAAAACAAACACTGCTATAATTTTATTGGGATTACATTCAATCTTTAAATCAATTTAGGTTGGACAGACATCTTAATGATGTTTAATTTTCCAATCCATGAACAGGGAATAGTCTTCCATTAATTTAGGTCTTCTTTGAATTCTTTTAGCAATGTTGTGTAGTTTTCTGTATACAAGTCCTTTACATCTTTAGTTAAGTTTATTACTAGGTATTTGATTCTTTAGGTTGCTATTGTAAATGGAATTTTTTCTTGATTTCCCTCTAAGATTCCTCATTATTGGTGTATAGAAATGCTACATTTTTGCACACTGATCTTATATCCTGCCACTTTACTGAACTTAGTTATCAGCTCTAGAAGCTTTGTTGTAGATTTCTCTGCACTTTCTATGTATAGGATTATGTCATCTGCAAATAGTGAAATTTTTACTCCTTCCTTTCCAATGTGGATGCCTTTTATATCTTTTTCTTGCCTAAGTCCTTGAGCAAGTACTTCTAACAGAATGTTAAATAAGAGCAGTGAAAATGGATATCCTTGTCTTGTTCCAGATGTTAGATGGAAAGCTTTTAGGATTTCACCATTGAATATGATGTTAGCTGTGGGTTTAGCATATATATCCTTTACCACATTGAGGAAGTTTCCTTCTATTCTTACCTTTTGAAGTGCTTTTCAAAAGAAAGTGTGCTGTATTTTATTAAATGCCTTTTCTGCATTGAGCCAAAGTTGCTCTAAAGAGACTTAGACCTGACTCCACATGATGCAGTTTTACTCTTGCTTAAATACTTAAGTTAGTTCTTAGCATTTGCTTTGGTTATGCATATGGATGAACATACATAGTTAGCTATGTAATTGCATGATTAGTATGTTCAGGAAATCACACTTGCACATACATTGCATAATAAAAAAAAGTAGCAGATAACTCCACACCTTGGTGGGAATTTTACTTTGTTAATTAAGCAAGTCACTTTTTCTGCACAGATGTAGCCAACAAGTTGAAGCTGGTTTTCATACTTCATTGCTTCAACAGGATATTCTCAACCACAGGAAAGTAATTTGGCACCAAGAGAGGCTTCCATTTCATTACCATCTAATTTACATATAATTCTTTTCTTTATATCCTAGCAAGAAAGAGAGAAACAAGTTACTTTCAGATATTTGGTCATCCTACATCCATCAACAGGACATCCTTGAAAAAGAACAAAAGAAAAAGAAATATGTAAAACCTTTTTAAATGAGTAGAATATATAAGAAAGCTAGGGAAACTGACCGAAAACTAATAAAAATCAATGTTACTAGTAAAATAACAAAGTGAACGATATAAAAATTATTTTATAGTTTAACTCAATAAAAATTTAAATAAGAGAAACTCTAGAGTTTTGGAATGCTCATTCTTTGTATGGATAAAGAAATTTAAAAGTAAAAATTCTTTAATAAATTTCCTTCATACGCTATGTAATTCAATGATAAATATTTACCATCAGGACCAGAAAAAAGAATCAGAAGTCAAATATGGGAACAAGTTTCTCCACCTGGGTGAGATACTGGTGAATGCCTACAAAGCCTTTGGGGAATCCAATAATGACCCTTATAATATTATAAACACATAATTTCTTTCTCAATCTTGGCAAGAGATAAATTTAGAAAATTCTTGCGTGTAGGTGCTATTCATAGATAAGTAAAAAATAATTTATTTGGTCAAATGCTGTCTGTGAAAATGACATATATTAAGTGAAGGAATTCAAAGCAAACTCATTTCAAAGTGGACTCCAGTATGGAGTCAGTATGATTTATGTCATGAAATGAGATGAAATGTATTACAGAGACCATACTTACACAATATCAAGGAGATGTAACAAAGTTTGTAATGAAATCACTCATGCCTCATTTCATTCAAAAATAGATTGTACAGAAAAGTGTTGTTCAAATTCTCAGCAAAACCAAAGTAGTGACTTAAGTCCTTGGTGCCTTTAGGATGCGTGAGTGCTCTGCTTAGACTCTCCTTCCTGATCTCTTCAAGAGCCACTAGGAAGC
This sequence comes from Cabassous unicinctus, assembly GCA_029593785.1. Taxonomy (NCBI): domain Eukaryota; kingdom Metazoa; phylum Chordata; class Mammalia; order Cingulata; family Chlamyphoridae; genus Cabassous; species Cabassous unicinctus. Next base: position 9,628 of record JAQZBX010098930.1, read on the forward strand.
AGGTGTTCTGCATCCTCAATGTTGCTGTAATATTTAAAAGCATTCATTGCCATGCAGAAGCTTATTGCCCAGCCCTTCCTGGTTTGTGTTGACAGATCTATTTAGTGCTGTCGTTCTGTGTTAGGCATCTCTTTGTTTCCACACGTCAAAACCACATTGCTCAACATCTCAGTCAGAAAAAATCTGGTGGAGTGGATGTAGTTCACATTTCACATATAAGAGGTGCTGGATTCAATCCCCAGTACCTCCTTGAGAAAAAAACATAATGCAGAGCAGATGTAGCTCAGTGATTGAGCACCTGCTTTGCATGCATGTGGTCCCAGGTTCAAGCCCTGGTACCTCCTAAGATAAATAAATAAATAGATAAATAAATAAATGTACTACATAGGTATATAAAAAAGACAGTATGGGGGTGGATGTGGCTCAAATGGTTGGGCACCCATTTCCCATATGGAGGGACCTCAGTTCAATCCCCAGTACCTCCCAGTAAAAAGGAAAAAAAAAAAAAGACAGTATAAACATTTAAAAACATATATGATATCTGAAATCCATTAACCAGTCACTTGTTTCTCTTTTATTCAGCAATGCAGTGGGTTAAAGTGAGGTTATTTATTGGGTCCTCTCAAATTCCAGCACTAGCAATGGATTAGGCATTAGTCTAGGTATTACAGCCATAAGTGGACAGTTGAACAAAAACAAATATTCTTACCTCCTTGCATCTTATATTCTGGCAATACACAGATAGAAAAGCAAAGACCAATCATGATATAAAACCGAAAAGATTTGCTTCTCATGCTTTGGGTGTGAAGTTCATGAAGTCATTTCCTATTACAAGGTCCTATAGAGGTTTCCTTACATTATCTTCCAAGGTCTTTATGGTCTTGGTTCTTACGTTTAGATCTTTGATCCATCTTGAGTTGATTTTTGTATAAGGTGTGAGACGGTGTTTCTCTCTCATTCATTTGAATGTGGATATCCACTTCTCCCAACACCATTTGTTGAAGAGCTTTAATATGAATAAAGTATAAACTCAAACTTTAAATCATAATCCTGCATTCTCATATTGGATCATATCTAAACACAACCCTTCTTGATGTTCAACACCCAATATATCCAAAGAAATTTAGAAATGTTGAAGACAGAGAAGATAGAATGTGTTCCACAATTATCTAATAAATTTACATCTGAAAGCACCACATCCTGAAAGAGAAAAAAAAAACCTAAACCAATATTTACATTATAAGTCTTTGCCTTATATTGTGGAAAATAATAATTAAACAATATAAGTACTTTAAGAAGTTAAAAGAAATACAATGTAAACATCATTTGAGGCAAGGCATAGAAGGCAATTAATAGGGAGAAGCAGGAAATAAACACTTGAATTGGGATAGCTAAGGATGGGATGAGAAAGAAAAGCTTAACCCCAACTGTTTAAATTTGTGGAGAGTTAGACTTTTTGATTTCAGATTAAAAACCCTTTAAAACATAATTTAAGCTATAGTAAATGGCAGTGAATTTTCTTAAGCATGAAAGAATACAGAGTATATTTTTTTATCCCATGCTCTTTGGGAATGCATTACATGATTTCAAAGATTTCTGTTTTCCGTTTTATTTAAATTATTTCCATGATTTGTATCTAAATTAATGAAGAATATTTTTTGCATTACTTAGTTTAAATTAGGACATCTATTACCGAGAATACACTTTTTAGCTATTTTAATAGCCAATTCAGATTTTCTGATATTGTAGATGGAATTTTTTTTTTATTGTGGGTAAAAATCAAATTTTTCACAATACATACCAATATTTGTAAAATGATATATAAATACATATGCATATATGTGCATTTGTTTACATAAATGTTATTTGTCATATATATATATATATATATATATATATAT